>CAUYRH010158210.1:0-88428 GCA_963574655.1 Perodicticus potto | reverse complement strand
TTTTCACATAGTAAATGAGAAAATATCACGAATGTTATATTAATCAGGTTGATAAAAATATCTCCGATTGTATGTGAAGCCCGCACACTGTACTCCATGACTGAATTATTGTACACAGCTATGACTCAATAAAAAATAATTTAAAAAAAAAAGAGAGGGGACCAATTAAGGCACGGGACAAAAATGTCAGAAGCCAATGAGAGGAACCCTAGGGGGAGGTAGAAAAACCTTAATATACCAACAAGGGCAACCAGTGTGAGACCCCTTCTGCTGCTTTCTATAAACTTCTGATTTGGACTGCTCACTCTCTTGGTCCACGAGTTCACTCTTTGACTTCATGAGACCCTGACCCAGACAGGGAAAGACAACTCCAGAAACAATACGAGTCAGAGAACTGGCAGGTACCTCTTTGGATAAAGCATTGCTTCTAGGGATCCATTGAGCATTGCTGTAGCAGTGCCTTCCTCACAAGCCTCAAAACAAAGTTTCAAACAGCCCTGATCAAAACAGGATGGACAGAGACAGGGCAACGTTCAAGCAGTTAGAACCAAGATGGTGAAGGAACACCACCTCTTCCATGAACATTCCTCCCTTTGTTTAGACCATTGCTTAAATAGAAAGGCAACAGGAACCAGAGGTCGGTTCCCCTCTGCAGGGAAAACTTGCCTATGCTCTATGTCATAGACTTTTTATACTTTCTGAATAAATCTCATTTACACATTATATTGTCACTCCTAAATTCTTCCCTGGGCAAAGGCAAGGATCCACTTGACCTGAATTCCCAACATTGGGAGTCACTTTCCTGCATTGCTATGTATAAAAACAAATGCAATGCATAGGACTTTGAGGCTAAACTACATTACATCCCTGAATCAAATATTTTTATAGTGTAGTATTGAGCATCAACTCAGCTGTTGGTTTAAAAGGAAAGCAGTTAATTTTTTTAACAAGTTTAGTGAGATAAATTCAAATTGCCATGCTCATAAGAGAATGATATATATAAAAAAAAAAAGTGCAGTTTTTAGACTGGGCCCTTTACTTACAGAATTCACTTGAGATAAGCTGAATGGAAACCTAACTATGTATACCCAACTGGCTGCTTAATATATATGAATTCAATAGGGAGTTAAGGTATAATATAATATTTCATTATATCTCTTTGTCAAGCACAGCCCTTATACCAGGGAAATATTTTTATCCTGGGAATGAGTGGATGAGTACTACCACAATAAATTCATTATCATCTTTCTAAACTTCTGCTAGCAACCAATTCACTTTTTTATTGAAGCAATCTTCCTTTAAACATATCTATTCTTTCACTTAAATCTTATTTTGGTCTAGGATTTACTTTGTATTTTTAAGAAAACTTTATATAAATATTTGTATAGATCTATGTTTATATTATCAATGCTACTTTCAAGTTCTTATCTCAGTTTCTTCTTAAATCCTTCCTATTGCATTAATACTCTCTAATTTTCTCCAAATGAACACTTTCTTTAAAAGTTTTAAATATCAGCATATAAAAAATTTCAAATTTTGAATGAACATTCCAGAACATCACTGGTATTTTTTAAAGGCAGAATAATTTTGATTTTGTTACATAAACTTGTAAGACAAGATTCTGTTTCAAATATGAATCCCATTATAGAATTTTCTAACACATTTTTAAATTATATAGGTTCAGAAATTTTTCCATGTAAAAAAAAAAAGACCATGGGATCTATAGAGAGAGGAAACGAAACTGGACAGAAAAAAAATATCTAGTTAATAGTTACAATTCGGGTTACAGTAAAACTATGGTATAATCCAAAGGAAAAACATTAAAAATAAAATAAAAATAATAGTTACAACTCTGACATTTACAAGTGAGGCATGTTTGAGTGAGTCACTTTGTCAGCTTGTGTCTCAGTTTAACTGTATAACAAGAAGACAGAACTGGTTAAATACTTGCATTACTTTTCAGTTTTGTGATTTTATCTTTTATATTAAAAAGAAAAGTGCACTTAGTGTCTACTATGTGAAGTATGAATGCTAATAGTAAAAATAAAATGAAATGGCCACTTAAAGTGAGCTCTGCTCTGTTTTGTACAACTTAGATTCTCATAAAACAGATAACATTTATTATAAATGCTACAATTCATAATAAAGTCAGTAGAAAGCATTCATTTAATTTAAAAAATAAAGGTCCATTAAAAACAAATTAAATATGAAAAATGTTAATATCTGTTAAATCTGGATATTAAGTCAATGCTAATTATTTTCTACATTTTTAAGATTTTTATAAAAGCATGAAATGGTATCTGATTGATTCAATAGTATTTTAAGATTTTTATAAAAACATGAAATGGTATCTGATTAATTCAATAGTATTCAATAGTATAAACACATAAATATCTTAAAAGAACTGAAAACAAATACAAATTATAAAACTTTTCTTATAGAAACAATACTATTATTACTACAATATTATAGCATGTTTTCCACTGTTACTTTTAATTTAGAAAATGCAATGTTCTTGCTAAATGCACTTTACTATAACAATATTTACCTATAGACTATAAAATTTTAATTACTCAAGTTTGAAATCTTTACCTGGTAAAGCCTGGCATTCTTGCTGTCTCTGATCCCACTGACAATTCAAGTTTAGTGAACAGCTTTTACAACTGGTAAGTTTGTTACAAATCTGTTCATTTCTCACATGACATTTGGTGTAGTTTTTGACAGACTGGAAAATTAAACGATAAAGTATGTTATTTTTCACCTTTGTACAGCAATGATTCTTAAACTTTAGTATATTTCAAATCCCTTGTGAAATTTAAAATACAAATTCCTAATTCCAAATCCAATTCTATTCGATCAGAATCTCTCCTATTTCTTTCAAGTTGTTGAATTAAATTAAATTTGGCTTAAAGCTGCTTCTGCAGGTAGTGAACCACAATTTAATATGTAAATAAACTGCGACTCAACTTACAAGTATATTACTGTAACATATAGGCTAAGTCTCAGCCAATCATAGCTGAGCTCTGGCCAATCACAGACTACCAACTGATCAGACCATGTCCATATAAAACCCAACATCAAGCAGATCAAGAGTTAACTGAATAGCAAGGAAATGCTTTGGCAGATTTTCATGCTAAGTCTACCAGTACTGAAATAGTTAAAAAATGCACTTTCAATGAACTACATTGATTTATCCAAGTCAAATCACCTGTGATAAACTAATTAATAAACAATGGCATGCACCCGAATTGAAGGAACAAAACTTGATATTTCAGAGGATGTAAATCCAATATGAGGCAGGGACTTACAGAGAGCCTGGAGGGTCACTTAGTCACTTCTGAGTCTTTAAAGCTTAAATTATTAAAATCTTTCTTCTCTATGACTCATCATGGAGTAGAAAAAAATGATACAAATTATTTTTTAAAAAATGAAATGACTGTTCTAAAATTTCTAAAGTGGTTTATAACCAATATTGATTTGTCAAACCCATAATTCTGTCAAGATAATTAAAAACCTCAAGTGATATATTTCTGGCACCTGCCGGATCATTTGAACACAGATATATTTCATTCAGTTACTAACTTCGATTCATATTTTTGGTTGTATAAAGCTTTCCCATATAGGAAAACAGTAGCTAAAATGTTATTATAACAGAAAATGCTCCCTTATGGAGCATTCCTGGAGAAATCTGTAGCAGTAGAGGTACTCATTTCAATGGACAAGTTATAAAATAGTTAAAAGTATTATAAACAAAACATCATTCATCAAAGCTGATGGGATTGCCTTAGCCAAAGGTATTACCAATTAATGACAATCAGATCCACTCCCACTGAAAAACACAGATAGACCCCCTTATGAAATAGTTGTTGTAAGACCAAATAGTAGAAGCTTATGTATCTCTTGCTCTTATAAATTCAATATTGCAAGTCTTTAACGCATTATGCCAAAATGTATTTTCACTGGGTAAAAGAAGTACTCTGTGATTCACAAACTGATGATAATCAGACCTTTCAAGATCTAGCATCTGGACAGAAGGAAGGAAGGAAGGATGAAGGAAGGGAGGGAGGGGAGAAGAGAAACAAAGAAAGAAAGAAAGGAGAGAGAGAGAGAGAAAAAAAAACTGAGAAAGAAAGAATATCCTTGAATTCTCTTGGTTGGGGCCATGCCAAGTTCAAAGCCTGAGCTTTGGATCCACATCTCACCCTAAAAGGGCCCCTCCAGACTCTTGGGACTGTACACTCATTGGAGACCTCAAGGTAAAAGTGAATAGGCAAGCTTCTCCTCAAAAGCAGATGACATCCTAAATGAAAAAGCTTTCCCAAGATCTTGGATCAAGACTTTTCTCTTTTGTCATCATAAAACCTTTGTTCTCTTTCCTTTTTCCCCTGTGTTTCTTTTCTGTTTATGCACAGCAGGAAAATGCAGGAAAATGACGCTGTCATAATTGATAGCTTCCACAGGGAATATAACTGAATGGCGCATATGTCATTTAAACTAAATCCTTAGCTGACCTTAGAGATTCTCTGGTTCACCCTGTAACAAAGTTCCCTGATGTTCCATGTTTTATACAGAGTTAGGCTATTAGATTTACCTATTCAAAGTCCTTCTTTAAATCTAATAGTAGAAGAAATCTATAATAAGGGGTTTACAGTTAAATTATGCCAGAAATTAAATGAGAAAACCAAAAGAAAAATAATTCATTAGTTTGTAAATAAATTTATGATGCTAATCACTTAAATACTGAAATCCTTCAACTGTGCAAGGATTTAACAATGGAACCTGCGACAAATGTTACAAGTGCTTCTCTACTGGAGATCTCTAATACACAAGGCAAGGAACTTTTTGTGTGTCCTTCTAGGATATATTTTCATCTCTGCAGGATTTAACAACCAACCATAAATATGGGCAACTTCATGTATTGATAAGTGGAAAATAAGGGGCCACTGTGGATTAGAGATCCTAACAGTACTGCTGTCACTCAATAAGCAACTGGAGAACATTGGTCTACACCTCTTAATTTATACTATGAAATAAAGAGAAATTTGCTGGCAGGTGTGAGTAACTCTAAACAGGCACTAGGCATCTTTTGGTGGAACGCTTCTTCCCTGCCTGGGGATAAATGTAAACGAGGTTATAATTACAAATATGTCTCAAACATTAGCTACTATCCTGAATCTACTTCAAACGCTATCGTTGCCCATACTTTATGTTCTCTTGCTCAAAAGAACATGACTACTGTGAACTATCTGTTGGCTGAGGAAGAGGGAGGATGTACAATGGCTGACAGCTCCTCCTGCTGCACATGGATAATATGGCTGATCAGCTGTAATAAATCAACAAACAAGCTCCTTGATAAAAACAAGTAGATTCCTCTTCTGGCTCATTGTTGGTATATTTGATTTTGATTGGTTCACTCATGGGGGCTCCTGTTGAGGAGTAAACTTCAGTCTCTTACTATTATCCTTTTGATAGTCATGACAATAGTTTCCCCAGTATGCCATATCCTCTCAAAAGTCTTAAATGCTCATATGAAGCCATCTGTTATACATCAAATAGTCTCATTGTGGTTAAAATAATGAAAACAAGATGAGAATGTAAAGAAACAGCCAACTGAATGGATGTTGAGAATTGTGAATTCCATACTGAGACCAAACAAGTCCATTATGTTGTAGCATCAACGTATAAGGTGTTGGTTAATCTCTCAAAATTAAGAGCTGATCAAAAGGGGATAATTAAATTTGGCCTAATTAGTACATAAACAACCTTCAACCTCATGTACAAGACTATTATTGTAACACATAGCTGAGTCTCAGGCAATCACAGCCTGTCACCTCATCATATAGGAACACTTAAGGCATATGCTTCATCTCACCACGCCCAAATAGGGCAAACATCAACATAAAACCAATAAAGCTATTTCTGTACATCATTTCCTTTCTCTATTAATACTACATGCCTGTGTTTCAGACAGGAGTTCTCCGAATCTCTTTTGCTTCAGGGTGATGCCTGATTGATAAATCATTCTCTATTCAAATCAACTTTGCTAAATTTAATTTGTCTAATGCTTTTCTTTTAACAAGACTAAACTATTATTCTTGGAATTGGAATGAGTGCTTATTGAAAATAAAGTGTGTAAATTACACAAGTTTGAAATAAATCATCTAGTGAAAACTTTTTCTAGTGAATTTGAAAATAGGCTTACAATTCAACAAATAAATTCAATGCATAAAGTCATGGCCTTTAATCATGATACGAAATGATTTTAGTCTTAATAATACTATCATGGAAACCCTTGGGAATGATGTAGAAATTATGAAAATTAAGGAGATATTTATCAAAATCTAATATAATCTTAAAAGATAAATTATTTCCACAATAACTCAGACTAATTTTATTACCATGGACACTAACAAATGGTTTTAGTTAATTGGTATTTCTCCCGTATATATCTGTCACACTTCCTTCATCAAGGCTGCAAAGAACTTGCAAAAGTTACATTTTTTTCTGTATCTACTAAATAATGTAATCACATTTCAATTAATTCTGGCATTGAGAGGTTAAAGGTAAAGGAAGAAAAAAAATTGGGCATATATATGAATTTTGGTGGTAGTTCTTTAGTCATAACAATGACTTGGTGGTGGTAGTTCATATACCCAGGTTCAGATAATTCACAATATTGTCAATACCTTTGGCAAAAAATCTACCTCCTGAAAATCAGATACTAAAATTTTTGGCTCAATTCTTCCTATGGCTCTATTTTGTGAGGGAAAAAAAAAAAAAATACAAACGACTTAATTCTATACCTTCGGCCTCACTTCAATCTTTTTATTTTTTTGTCTCCACATATATTTATATTTATCTCAGGCCTTCTATTGTAAAAGAGTTGATATTTACTTTCACTTAATAAGGCTAAAAGTTAAAATAAAGTTATAACTATCCCACATATAAAATTTGCTTTTTCTACTTGACCTAGAACTTTTCTGCCCATACAGATCAATTAAGAAGTTAGTATGCTTTCTGTATATTTCATTTCTAGAAATATGATGATCAACTAGCGAATGCCATAGGTCTAAGCTATTCAGACTATTGTGATTGTTGCTTTAACTTTGCTCCATCACAATAACCATGCCCACCTCGCCTTTGGTAGTTGAGTGCTGCTACTTATCTCCTGCTTCTCTGGGATCCAGTTATACCACTGCACTTAAGTTTCCCAACTCAATAGCTCCAGTTCCCATTGGAAGCCTGGCACTGGCTTACAGAGAAGAGTGATCATGGACTCTTCAAGGATGCCAGGACTCCTCTCCAAAATTTATTTCTCATGGTGTTGGTGAAGTTATGTCTTCTGTAACCTCTTAGTAATGAAAAAATATATTCCAACACTCCA
This sequence comes from Perodicticus potto, assembly GCA_963574655.1. Taxonomy (NCBI): domain Eukaryota; kingdom Metazoa; phylum Chordata; class Mammalia; order Primates; family Lorisidae; genus Perodicticus; species Perodicticus potto. The sequence continues at coordinate 81,044 of CAUYRH010158210.1, read as the reverse complement.
ATCTCCTAAGCCTTTAATCCTCTTCATAAAACTTAAGTATATCTTGTTATTAAAGCAACTTATATCATTGAAAATATATACTAACAAAATATGTATGAAAGCAAAAGAATCCAGTCTGGTTAGTTAATACTGCAAATTTTCCTCCATTTTACATTGTAAGTACTGTTTTAGATTAGAAATAAAATTTAAATATTATTACTTACTAGAAAAAAACTGTATATGATACAATCAAAATTCAAACAGTTTCAAATTTTCTCCTCTTTACATTTTACCTCTGCTATCTTATAAAACATTTTACCTCTACTATCTTATAAAACAAGTTGATACTTTTATTAATTAATAAAAATTCAGAAAATGAAAAAAAAATGTAAATTATATTTAAAAATCTAAATGCACATTTAGTTTTATTTAAGCTATAATCCCATAAGAAAATGTTTAATGCTATTAAATGCTATTTTTTTAAATTTTCCTTTCGATTTGTTGACATCTAAAAAATATGGGATGTTTTGATGCCACTCACTTAAAATTTTAATTTTTGATGCTCTGAATTTATTTTAATCAACCATAAATATTAATTTTATAATTTTTCTTCATCTAAAGTAGAATGTCAATGCTACTGACATTTTGAACCAAAAAATTATTTGTTGTGGGAAGACTGTTCCATGCCTTGTAGACGGTTTAGCAGTATCCCTGCACTCTGCTTACTAGATGCCAGCAGCAGCCCCACAATTGTGACAAACAAAAATATCCCCACACATTGCCAAATGTCCCCTGTGGAACAAAACTGTCTCCAGTTTATAATCACTAATCTAAAGATAATTAAAAGGGAAACTACCACTATCTTCAGGTTAAACTTACATACAAAGTATATAAATAAACACTAGATCACCATTAATTTATATCTGATTGGAATCAGTGAAAATTATTTTAATATCTATGTTGTTACCAGTATAGGATATAATGTTTATAGCTATAGTCTTTTTTAAAAAACCAGTTTCAAACAAGAAACATTTTCCCACCCCCATTCATGAAAAGAAGTAAAAGTTACTAGACTCAAAATGGAATATAAAATAACAAATTCGAGTAAAAACTATAGTCTGACTTTTAAATTTACCAAGAAGTAAATGATTCCCTACATATCTTCTAAATGTCTTAATGTATCAAGTACTTTTTCATATAGTGCTGTTAAATGGCAAACTAATGATTATAAAGCAGCCATGCTAACTACATCACTATTTACCCATAAATACTAACCATACTGCAGTTACTATTTGCCGAAATGCATTTCTTGTCATCACACCATTGGCACCCGTTTGTATTGGCAGTACAGCTGGCACAGTCTGCATATCTGTAACATCTGTCATCAGAAGTAGCTATAATGCAAATGGGACACAGAATATATCAGAATGAAAAAAAAAAAAAAGGTTACATTTCTGAATTCACACTTTTATAAATATCTATTTAAGAAACACTAAAAATTTTGTAACCCAACAAAAATGACTTTCAATATCAAAATCAGTTCTTCAAAATGAAGTCAATTTGAAGCTTAATTGTGTTTATAAGATTTTAGATGCCTTTTATCACTCTTGTCTTAATTATTTAACAAAGATCCTACAGCCATTTTAAATTTACACACTTTGGAGAGGGGAAAAGGAATTATGCTTACTTCCCTGAGAAAAATGTATTACTATACTTCCAAAAGAAAGCCTCACAGAAATAATCTCCTATCGCTCTATTTTATATTTCTATTTCTGTAATAGAGAAATTTTGCCACCAGAAAGTGGGGAAAAAACTTACCTATTTTAGGAGGGCACTTTGCTCTAAGAATATTATTAGTATTCCCTGATTCCCAAGATTCACAGTGATTTTTATTCCAAACACATTTTATCCCGGGGCCAGCATTTTTACAAAGTTCTTCATCTCTGAAAGCCTTGCAATTTGGAGGCTTGTATACAAGTATATCACTAAGGAGAACACTAGAAAATCCCCCAAATATATACATGGACCTATGGAAAACAAACAAAAATCTTAAATAAATGGTATTAAAAGTCTCAGTGTAATGATTTAATTTTTAAAATGTAGATTTAAATATACAATTGTATTATTTTTAAATAAGCTCCTAAATGTCTGTCAGCATTGTGTTCTTTAAAATCACATTTCTAACATATACTACAATGTGAAAACATCAAACGAATTGTTACAAAATTTCTTTGAGATATTATAGATAAAATGTGAAATAATCTTTAAATTTTAATTGTATTAAGAAAACATTAAATCTTTAACATATCTATCTTATTGCTAATGTCAAAAAGAAAAAGGTACAAGGATTACATACAACATTCCTTTGACTGGGAAAATACAGTTTTAATAATAAAAGAAACAAACTTTTAGGAAATAGATAACAGCTACAGATTGATAATAAGATCTTTAGAATTATTATCTAGAATTATAATTTTTGTATATAGACATAGAATTTAGAAATTAGAGACAGAGTTCTTATAGTATTTTACTCTTTTAAAGGAAAAGACCAAAAGTAAAATAATCAAAAATACTTTTAAGAATTCAACTTGGAAAGAGACGCCTAGACAATACTAAATTAATACTAACTAGTGCCAAAGAAGTTTGAGACAACTTCAAAATAGTATAATTTTTATTCCTAGAAAGATTATTAATATAATGAGTGGAAAAGAAACTAGAAAGCCTCAAGAATGTCTTTTATCATCTAAACAAAATGAAAAATCAACCAAATAGAGAAGATGCTCTGTTTGACACTGAATTTAATATTATATTTTGACAGCCAATTGGTATCAGTTACACAGTTTCATTATGATTGCGTCACTTTGTGATAACAGTGGGGAATTTTTACATAATTAGGATAAGGTGGTCAAAGATCATTCTGAATTACAAATTTTCATCTAATGAATGAGCTAGTATATTGTTTACTGTCACTTGCATCCAAATTATCAAATTTTTGCTATAGAAATATAAAAATTATATTAACTTAAAGGGGGAAGGTAACTTAATGTTCAAGTCCAATTTTCCAATGGATATAAGAATATTAAAGTCCAGAGAGATTAAGAGACTTGTCAAAAATCACACATTTATTTTGTTACAGAACCAAAATGAGAATCTTAATTCTTCTCACTTTCCTTGCTCTCCTCGATAGAAATATTGGACCACAGCCAATTATTTCAGCTTGATCTTTTTAAAAGAAAAGTCATCCCTTATCTGAATTCTGGAAAGGGAAAGAAGGCAGGACGACATAAATGGGTATCTGTAGTTTTATCTCAGCACATTTTCCCTGACTACACCCTACCTGTTAAAGATATTAAACAAAAAGGAATGAGGAAAATGAGTAACAAACCAAAGTATATTCCATGGTACAGCAGAGATATATAAAATCCATGCCATTATGTACTAATGATCACTTTCAAAAAGAACACCAGAATAAGCAGGTTATAACTGGAAATGTACTTCTTTTACCCATTAATGACTACTGCAGAGTGTCCAAATCTGTTGACATCTCTGTGAAGATTTGGTTTTGGTAATATTTTCCATTCATCACAAGCTGGAAACAAGAAAACAGAAAAATAATAAATGAAATACATATAAAAGAATAAACTAAGACAAACATTATAAAATAAAAATTGGTCAAATTAAAGATATAATGCTTAAAATAAGGAAGAAAAAGGGGCAGTGCCTGTGGCTCAAAGGAGTAGGGCACCAGCCCCATATACCAGAGGTGGTGGGTGCAAACCTGGCTCCGGCCAAAAACTGCAAATAAAATTAAAATAAATAAGGAAGAAAAAAGTGCCTTTCATTAATTTCCAAGACCTTTAATTTAGTTTCATTATTCAACTAGCATTATTCATTAAATAAAAATAACACTTGCTTATAATTCTCACAAATAATTTTAAGTGTATGAGAATGGTATTAGGTGTACTTTATATTGGAAGATAATTTCAACAACATATCTTTTTATTAAATATATCAAGATTCAGATAGTAAAACTGCATTTCAATATAGGACATACCTATTAAAACATTAAATACTACATCAAATGTTACAGTACACATACAAAAGTCTAATAAATGGTACAGTATATTTGATGAAAGAATACCTGAAAATAGAATCATCAGAATAAAACATTTAAATCACATTAATGATTTGATATTTCAAAAGAAAATCTTTTTGTGTATAGAGGAATGATTTTAATTGCAAAACCTAGATAAAAAGTAATAACATAATCCATGACTACATAAAAACTATGGAAAGTAAAATGGTTAATAAAAATGTATTTCATTTCAATATCACCTCAAAGTTGACATACATACTGACATAAATTTTGAGACATCAAATAATTTAACACTCAGTGACTAGGGACCCTCACAGGACAGTGTTTTGGATTTCATCTTCATAGACATATCATATCTCAAAACAAGCTTTGTTATTTAATAAAAGATCATAAGTATAACAAGATTTTTAAAACAAAGTAATTCTTTTACGTAGTATAGAAGATTTCAAGGAACAATAAAATAAAGTTTATTGAAAGTTGAAGTTTTAACAAATTACTTGTATTCCTGTTTAAGTAAACATGTTAATCACACTGACAATAAGATAAATTTGGTTTTAATTCAATATTCTCACTAGGGAAGATAAAAGAAATTATAAAATCCTAAATGATAGTTCAAAAAATGAAGGTCAAAGACTAACAACAACAAAATCCATCTTGGCTTATATTTCCCAAAGTATATTCCAAGGAACATAAATCCCTCCCCAAAAAGGGTATTTATTAATGTGTATGACTCTCTCTTTAGTTCACAAAGTATACTTGTCTATCAAATCATCTCAAAAAAGAGAGAATACAAAGGTACAGAAACCCAACTTTACTTTATTTAACCCAATGTTTTATCAATGTTTTGCCCATAGAAGCACTTCACATGTTATTCATTAACACCAAGAGTCAATGCTGTGAAGAAGCTCTATTATAGAAGCCTATTCATGCAGATTAATAGTCTACCAATTTTACATATTAAGAGTTAATTTAATAAATATGTATTACATGTGGGTAGTACTATAAAACTTCCAAAGTACTTGGGGTTACATAACTTCAAATGGTCTTTATAAGAGCCTAGTGAAGCTCAATGAGTAGGTATCACCCTCTGTTAGAAGTCAAGAGTTAGCCTACAGGAAGTTAAGCAGCTGCGTCAGATCCATTATATTACCTTTATTTTTCCATAATTTAGTATGATACATTTTTTATATTATAAAAGTATATTGATAGGATTATGAAAGATTATTCCTACTTAGAGAGGGAGAGGTAACCTGTAAACAGGCTTTGAAAAAGAAAAAGATGGACACATTAGAGTTACCTAATGAGTTAGGGCAGATAGAGATGTCATTCATCCCATCCAATCCCAAGGCACATACTACCCAACACACACACACGGCCACTGATTAATAAACTGTGCATCGATTCTATTATTTCAACAACACAATTACAGAAAACCAAATATGAGTCAAGGAAATTAGATAGAATAGAGAGTTAGATGATAGAGTAGGACTTCCAAAAACTAATACCCAAAGAAGAAGCACTTGGAACCCCTGGAATCCAGAAAAAGATAGCGATAACCTGAGTCTTTCTAGGGCTAACAGATAAATTATTTGAACAAGCAACCAACACAAACTAGGCAGAAAGAGGGAAGAAAGGCACATTTTCAAGATGAGAACTATAAAAAATACTCAGAACAACCATTTAAGAGATGAGTCAAGAAAAGGAGCTGAGAAAATAAAAACAAGCATGAACTAAAAAGTGAGTTTTTTGAAGATTTCTTCTAATTCTCTAAGCCAATCTATTTTCAAAGAAAGATGAAATTGTTTTTCAGCACATGGATATTTCTAATTAGAAATGCTATCCTTTAGACCATTAACAGTATGCACTGTTAGCAGATTTGTCAAATCAAATATTTTACCATTCTTCCTACTGTTTTTTTAAAGAAAGAAAACTTTACAGATATGATTGAAATTCCTTGAGTACTCCCTTCCCAGTCCAAGTGTCTTTATTTCTTCCTTCTTTAGAAGCAACCACTATCTCATGTTTGCCTTTGAATGTTTCTTTGCTATGATATATGCATAGGGCTTTTTAATAAGTTGTAAAACTTTACGCTATTTTAAATGGTATCACTATATGGATCCTTCTGCAACCTGCTTATTTTGTTCAACCTCAGTTTTTTGTTTGTTTTTGGTTGTGGTGTTTTGCTTTTTACCATCCTAATCATTTTTAAGTGACATTAAATACATTCGCAAATTGGTGCAACCATTACTATCATCCAGAACTATCCAGAACTATCTGCATCTTGCAAAACGAATTCTGTGCCCATTAAACAATAACTCCCCATTCTGCTCTTCACCAGTCCTGGTAACAATCACTCTACCTTCTACCTTATAAATGTGACTACTTTAAATACCTCATATGAATAGAATCATACAGTATATGTGTCCTTTTGTGACTGACTTATTTCCCTTGTTATAATGTCTTCAAAGTTCACGAGATTCATTCATGCTATCTAATGTGTCATAATGTCCTTCCTTTTTATGGTCAAATAATATTCCACTGTGTGTGTACCAATTTTGTTTAAATATTCTTCTGATGATAGACATGTGGCTTCCTACTACCTTCTGGCTATTTCAAATAATGCTCCTATGAATAAGGGTGCACAAATATTTGCTCATGTCTCTGCCTTCAATTCATTTGGATATACACACAAAAATGATATTGTTGAATCACATAATTCTATGTTGAATTTTGGAGGAACTGCCATACTGCTTCACCACTGTACATTTCTACCAACAATACACCAGAGCTCCAATGTCTCCACATCCTTGACAATATTTGCTATTTTTTGTTCTTTGACAATAGCCATCATAATGGGTGAGAAGTATTTTCTCATTGTGGTTTTCATTTACATGTCCTTTATGATTAGTGATATTGAGCATGTTTTCATGTGCTTATTGAACATTTGTATATCTTATTTGGAGAAATGCCAATTCAACAACTCATTTAAATGCATAGCCATATATGATATTTCGTGTTCATTTTAACTATGTTAGAGCATTCTACTTTATAACTATACCTAATATTGATCCCTTAAACTGTAGCAGAGACATTCTACCAGCAGCAGAGATCTAGTGCCTGCCAACCCAAGCTTCTGAAACGGATGACATCCTGAATGCTCCAGTGCATGGAGCCAGGTCTGCTCAGAACCCAGCCATTCAGCATAACCTTAGCATCACTCACACCAGGCTGGGGTGAAAACAGATGCTCCACTATGTTAAACCTTGTGACTGGAGCTGAACACACCTCCTCCCCAGCAAGGAAACTGAACAGAGACAAAGCCTCAGACCCCACGGAAGACTTGGGAAACTTTGGGTGACTGTCTAAGTGGTTCCTAGATGTAGGGGGAAAACCATGACTGACCAGCAGCACCAGCCTGCCAACATGAAACCTGGGCTGCTGAAAAACCCCTCCCTGTGCAACTGGGTATTAGCAGTCCTCATGCTGGTGGCACAGCTCCGCATATGGGCAGCTCTGACACCAAAATCCCTACTGGCAGCTGTGAAGCTCTCACTTTGTCCCTATAGCTCCAGGGGACCTGCAAGACCTGCAATTCCACATCTGAGGCTCCAGAGTTGTATATGGACCCTCAAAACCCCAACACTAAGTTCCCACCACTATCATTAGGCCAACAGAACCTTCCTGAGGTCCAACATTCCACTCAAGAACTCCCAGGCATGAGAAGCCACCACTCCTTGATTTGGTTTGAGAGAGTCCCCAATAAAGAAGAATAGGTGCCATGTATTCCTATTAACCCCAAACTGAGAGAAGGGGAGCCAGATTGGAAGAAGCCTGCAAAAGAATCCTGCCAACATGGGAAAACAAAACTATTGAGACCCCTAGTGAACACAATGTAGTTATGGTAATGGATTTCACCCAAAATAACAGATATGGAATTCAGAATATGGACAACAAATAAGATCATAGGAATTGAAGAGTCAGCTAAAAACCAACAAAAAGAAGCTTAGAGGAATAAGTGAAAACCCTGGAAAATTCATTAGAGAGTTAAACAACATGAGGAAAAACATAATAGAACTTAAAGAAATTGTAGCATCATTCTGGGAATTTCAAACTGCAGGATGAACATATCCACACTATTTATCAATGTGAGTGGACTGACTGCTCTTCTTGAAAGATACACACTGGCTGAATCAATGAAAAAGCACAATCCACTGATCTGCTGTTTCTAGGAAACATATCTAAATCACAAAGACATATAATACTCAATGTAAAAGGATAGAAAGAAATATTCCATGCAAATGGAAATCGAAGGAGAAGTATAGCCATTCTCATATCAGATAAAATTGACTTAAAGCCAAAAAAGGTAAATAAGGACAAAGAGTCATGATGTAATGGAAAAGGGAGCCAACCCACAAAAAGATATAATAATCCTAAACAGACAGGAGATCCCCGATACATAAAGCAATTTTTACTAGAGATAACCAAAAAAATAAATAGTGCCATCATAATTGCCAGGAACTGCAACACCTCACTGTCAAAACTTGATAAATCACAAACGCATAAAATTAAAAAATACTGGACTCAAAAAAACTCTATCTCAAATGGACCTAACAGACAATTACAGAGCAATCTATACCAAAACTACTGAATACACATTCTTCTCAGCAGCATATGGGACAAATTCTCCAAGACTGATCATAATTTAGGCCACACAATAGGTCTCAACAAATTTTAAAAAATTAAAATCATACCATGTACCTTTTATGACCACAGCAGAATAAAATTAGAAATTAGTCACAAGAAAAACACTCAAATCTATACAAATCATAGAAAGTAAGCAACACCTGATGAATAATTATTGGGTCAAGAATAAAATTAAGATGAAAAATCAGTACATTCTTTAAACTAAATTAGAAAGGGGACACAAGCTATCAAAATCTTTGGGATATAGCAGAAGTATTCCTTAGGGGAAAATTCAAGGCCATAACGCCTACATCAAAAATACAAAAAGATCACAAATTAACAACTTAATATCACACCTGAAGGAACTATAGGAAGAAGAACAAACCAAATACAAAGTTAGCAGAAGAAAAGGAATAATAAAAGTCACAGTGGATCTAAATGAATCGGTGAACAAAAAAACTACATAAAGGATTAACAAAAAAACCCAAAATGTTGGATCTTAGAAAAGATAAACAAAATGGACAGAATTCTTGCTAGATTAACCAAGAACAGAAGGGAAAAGACCCACATAAGCTGAATGAGAAAAGAAAAAGAGGCATTAAAACTGATGCTACAGAAATATAAAACATTACTTATAAATCTCTACACACATAAGCTAGAATATATAGTGGAAATAAACAAGTTCCTGGAAAAATATAACCTCCCAAGATTCAACCAGGAAGAAATAAAACTCCTGAACAGACCAATAACAGTGAGATCAAATCAGTAATAAAAACCTCCCAAAAAATATAAGTCCTGGACTACATGGATTCACAGCCAAATTCTATCAGACCTACAAAAAACATCTGGTGCCCATAATACAGAAATTATTCTTTAATATTGATAAGAAGGGAATCCCTCCTGACTCATTCTACAAAGCTGGTATTGCCTTGACAACAAAGCCAGGAAGGGACATAACACCAACAACCAAAAAATAAGATTACCCACCAATATCCTTTACTAATGTAGATACAAAAATCTTCAGTAAAATACTAGCAAACTGAACTCAATAGCACATCAATAAAATAATCTGCCAGGACAAAGTGGGCTGCATTCCGGGGATGCAAGGATTCTTCAACAAACATAAATCAATAAATGTGATTCACCACACAAACAAAAGCAAATTTAAGGACTGTACAATCATCTCAAAAAATGCAGAAAAAGCATTTGACAAAATACTGGATCGTTTTATGGTGAAAACTCTTCACAAAAGTAAGCCTAGATGGGACATCTAAAAAATAATAAATGCCATAAACAGCAAATGCATAGCCACCATCATACTGAATAGGAAAAGTTGAAAGCATTCTCCCTAAAGACTGAAACAAGACAGGGATTCCCACTGTCACAGTCCATGCTCAACATAGTGCTGGAAGTACTATCCAAGGCAGTACTTATTAAAAGTCCCAAAACAATAGATGCTGGTGTGTATGCAGACAGAAAGGAACACTTATACATTGTTGATGGGACTGAAAATTAGTACAACATCTATGGAAAACAATGTAGAGATTCCTAAAAGAACTAAAAGCAGACCTGCCATTCAATCCGGCAATCCCACCACTGGTTATTCGCTCATAGGAAAACAAGTCATTCTATCAAACAGACACTTGCACTTGAATGTTTATTGTAGCACAATTCACAATTGCAAAGATGTGAAATCAACTCATGCTCATCAAAATTCGTAATGAATTAATACCATTGCAATAATCTGGATGGAACTGGAAACCATTCTTCTAAGTACCTCAAGAATGGAAAACAAACACTTTATGTACTCAGTATTAACTTGGAACTAATCAGTGAGCACACACATGCACAGAGGGAAGTAAAATGCAATAAACCAATCTAATGGGTACTATAAACACTATTTAGGTCATGGACGCAACTATAGCCAGGACTCAAGCATTACAAAGATGATACATGTAAACTAAAACATTTGTATCCCTTTAATATTTTAAAATAAATAAATAAAAATTATCAATACTAAATTAATACAATTTGTTTGTATATAGTCTATTCCCATTCTTACATGATAAAGTCTTTTATATTATTAATCTTTCTTACTGCAATTTATATGTCTTGCCAAGGAAAAAATATATTTCTAGGGCACTTAGGTCATTACCACTTCATAAATAGTTCAAGGCTACACAATTTAGAGCAAATTTCACAGTTACTGACATCATGAAAATTGCAGAAATTCCATCCTAAGAAAAGCCACACAGGAATAAACAAAGAGTAAAATATACTCTCCGGAATACAGATTTTTTTTTTTTTTTTTTTTTTTTTTTGCAGTTTTTGGTCAGGGCTGGGTTTGAACCCACCACCTCCAGCATATGGGGCCAACGCCCTATTCCTTTGAGCCACAGGCACCACCTGGAATACGGAATTTTTTTTAAACCCTATGCTACTAGGTACTAAATATTAATTTAAAAACCATACATTCAATATACATAATTAGAGTTACTATTCCTTCAAGCCAAATTTTCCATCTATGCCATAGAACTATGCCATGGAACTATGTACCCAGGAGAGGACACATAGCTACACTAAAAACTAAGGTGAAATCAGACACTGATTTATCTCATCAGTTATACAGAAAATAATGCAAGTAGAAAATTCACATTAGTAGCTTTTTTACAAATACTTGTGTTTTTCCATAAAAATATATATCTGTATTACTTCAAAAACACCTTTAAAATCTTTAAATAATCCACTTAAAATTCCAGTTCATAAATCAGTCTTAATTGCATAGTTGAAATATGACAGCATGAATACACAGGTTGTATACAGATATACAAGGCTGAAAAGAAGATAGATGGAAAAAAAAAACAAACTTCTGTTAACTATTTCAATACTTTTGTAATAGAACACCAAACTTCTTGATGTTACTAAAAATCTTTATCCGCCTTCCCCTTATATGAAGGGGTTTTGTTTCCCCCCAACAGCTCAAAATTTCTTTTAATATCCTAAAATGTGCACAACTTCCCCTAGGTTATCCATTCATAGGGAAGATTTGTAAACTGGCATTCATTCAATAAATATTTATTTAATTTGCTATTGTCTGCTAAGAAAAGTAGACATCACTACTTGGTACACAGTCTAAACTGAAATTATATTTCCTTTTAGCTTTTGTAAATAGTACTTAATAAATTATATTTATAGATTCCCTGATAATGAATCATAGTTGAATTTCTAGAATAAATCCTACTTGGTCATAGCTTATTAAACTTTCAAAATATTATTGAATGCTATTTGCTAATATTTTATTTAAAATTTTGGATTCTATATTCAAGACTCTTTCATAGTCTATATTCATGACATCCTTCCCACAGGGATTTTGTTAAGGCCTTTATAAACTGTTTTCTCGTATCTTCTTTCAAGAATATCTATTCAGTAATTTTTGTATTCAAAACAATCTCTCAAAATGCTTGTAGACCTGTTAAGAAAGAGAGAGATTCATTTCCCATTACTCTTTTCTTTCTCTTTGATTTCCTATTTAGAGATCACTGTTTCTGATCAATTCATGGGAGAGGGAAAGGCACAATAAAGTGCAAACATACCTTAACAGATGAAACCTACTGGTAAAACTGTTGCTAGAATGTCTTATTCCACAAATGTTATGTGCCCTCTTTTCAATTACACGATCATTCAGATTTTTTCCTGTTACATCAGGAAAAATCAATATCATACTATAGTGGTAGAATCAAAAGAACTTTGAACATAAAATTAACTTTAAATTCTGAATACACTGCCTTACAGCCTGTTTGACATTGGGTTTACTCATGGTAAATCACAGTGCCTTCCTCTATACATTAAATATTAATATGTACTATTAATTAATACACACTATACAGAAGCAAAGAGAATTGTATTATAAACAATTTGTAAAGTGCCAAACATTGCTGGAAAGTACACAAATATTGGTTCTCCCTTTGCTCACATTTTATTTTTCTTAGTGTACTCATTTTCTTTCTTTCTTTTTTTTTTTTAATGAGACAGATTCTCACTATTTTTTTTTAATGAGACAGACTCTCACTATTTCTCTCTCCATGGCACCATAGCTCACAGCAATTTCCAATTCTTGGGCTCCAGCAATTCTCTTGCATCAGCCTCCCGAGTAGCTGGGACTACAGGCACCCACTACAACACCCGCTATTTTTTGTTTTAGCAGGCCCACGCAGGGTTCGAACCCACCAGCCCCAGTGCATGTGGCCGGTACCCTAACGACTGAGCTACGGGCGCCCAGCCTGTACTCATTTTCTAAAAGAAGAACTACTGTTTCTTTTATATAATTCCAGAGAAAGAAAAAGAACACCTTCAATGAGGATACAATAAAGCTTGAAATAGTAAACAGTTGGCTAAACTCAATGAAAAAAAGAGTGAGTTATGTTGAGGGTTTTCCTGACCTAAAAAGAAACCAATTGGTTCCTTCAGGTGGCCAGCCAAGTGGAGCTATTAGTATCAATGAAGAGCCCTAGGAAGTTAACAAACAGCATAGAGAAATACTAATTAACAGAGAAATGAATTAATAAGATAACCTCCAGAAAATGAAAATAATTAAACATGAAGAGCAAGCAAGTTGGAATTTTCAAAATTGTCTAATTTGAATATAATTTTGATCTGAAACACACATGCACAAACATATACACACACACACACACACACACACACACGTTTTATATATATCTATATATATACACATATACACACACACACATATATATATCACTACACAGGGCTGTAAAAAACCATATATGTTATGATTCGTATGATTCATAAATCAGGTGATTTTTTTAAATGTTATTACTCATACAAAAATAAAATTACTTTTTAATTTTTATTGATTTTGTTTTTAAATAATCTCATGCAAAAATTAACATCATAAGTAAAACCGCCATGTTCAGGGAATTTATTTTTAAAATCTTATTATAACTTTAATCTGATCTAAAGTTCAGGCTAGTCTGCTTTCTTTAAGACATACAAATTCTACTCTCTTCCCAATTCTTAAATAATCTAACTCAAGAAATTACATTCTGATGTTTCTATTATCTTCTGTTATTTTTCTAATGAAGAAAAAACATGATCAATAATTTGTCTTTCATCTTGCTTTAGAATTCTATCTGAATTCTAAATAGCATGCTATCTTTAACACAAAGATCTTTTTAATATCCAATGAGGTGTCATGGAAACTTTCTGAAAGCAATAATAATACTACTAGCCATAACAAAATAATTAACAAATTTTTCAAATTCTAAATCTGACTTCAAAATAAATTTACAAACTAGAACTTAAGAAATGTTTCATGCTATATATTAGTAGTAGATCCAGTCTCTTTCGCCAGCTCTGGCTTTATTACCAGGTGCACGTCAGTCACTTTTTGAAAGTATAGATGCGTAGTGCCTAATCTCAAATAATCTGATTTTATAGGCCTAATCTTTTTCTCCCAACAACCTTCAAAGGGGATACCAAAGTACAGCCATGTTTAAAGATCACCAGCATATGCCTTCTGTAGCTATCATGCCAAACAGAATAAGAACTGTGAAGGAAAGGTTATATTCCTAAGTATTAATACATTCATTATATGAAATTTACTATAGCTGTAAGGTCAAAAAAGTAAATTTTACAATAACAAAAAATTAGAACGGCACAAATATTCCTATTTGTTTAAACATGGCATAACACAAAGCAACCATCAAAGTCATCAGGTACACTTCAGTTAATTATGCCAAAATAAACACTACAGTTAATTATGCCAAAATAAAGTCCTACCATGGGGAAGACGGTATTTTGGCATAATTAACTGTAGTGTACCTGATGACTCTGATGATTCTTCTTCTAGTCTGAACAGTTTGAAAAAAAATGAAACTGATTTTGCTTTTATGTTTACACAGTATTAAGAAAAACATTACTAAATATAAGTAAATATAAAATTACTAAATATGATAATTTGTTGTCAAAATGAAGAACATACGTTGAACCAAATCAACCAGCATGATATAATCTTGTAGAAAAACTACAATTTTAGGAGTTTGCAAAGTTAGATCTACCACTTATTCCCTGCCTAACTTCAGACAAATTCCTATTATTAATCTTCTGAAAATATAGTAACATTGTTATACAGTTATTACAGAGGTTACAGATTTTGTATATAAAAACATAGTACCTAGCACTTAAGAGAAAATTAATAAGAGCAGTAATTAGAATTACGATAATCCAATCTCTCTGTCTCCCTCTTGGACCCTTATTCCCTCTTTCTCTCACTGAAACAAAAATTTCTAACGGTTTTTCACCTCAGTAAACATTTTGACACTTAAAACTTGAAACATCATAAACTTTGACAATATGAAAGAAATAAAAATAAATTCCCAATATGTCAGCTACAAAACAGCTCAATCTTCAATTCTTCAAAGTACAGACATTGTGTGGAAGCTCCTTGAAGCATCTTTTGCAACAGTTCAAACCCCACTTCATGGATTTTTAATATGAACAACAAAATCCTACACTTTTCCTACAATTTTTCTGCAGAAGAAAAACAAACACAAATAAAACTTTCATCTACTTGAAGAAAAATAAGCTCACTGTCTCAGCACCATAGCCAAAACAGTATATTGACAAGCCTAGACTAACAGATAATATCTCTGCCAGTCTAGATTCAGTACTGAAATTCAAACCATTTTTCTGATCTCAGACAATGATTTATGAGCCCTCTATAAACAGAGAAAATCCCAGGTTCATTATGAGTCATAACTTTAAATTATTTTCTCAAAAAGATAAAGATTAAATGATTTAGTATCTAACAATTAATCACAGAGTGACATATGGATTAGAGTTAAAAGCATGCTTAACTTTATTACCAGGAATTTCATTCAAAACAAACTTGTAACAGTATAAAGATCAAAATGTTTATTGATAGTCATAATTTTCTTCATGTTTCCACTTGAAATAATTTACAAAAGCAGACAATGTGCAGTTATGAGGTTTAAAAGCAAAAGTATACTTATTACATCTATTAAATGTTACTTTTATCTTTTATCTTACTGTGTCAAAATACATCCCAGTATTTTCAAAATTGTGGTATACACATGTTACTGTATACCACCAATAAAAAGTACTCTATACTGCTAAGTATATTTTAAATATTATTTAATTTTTATATAATATGATCCATAGACAATATTTTCACTATGTAAAATTTAGTATTTCAATAAATATACATACTTAAATACTCAGAAACTGACAGGACCATATATCATGATTGAAATTAATTGAATTTTATAATGCACTCTTATTTTGGGTTCTCTGGAAAATGATGCTTACTTAGTTGTTTCTATTCCTAGTTATGTTCCAGGTCTCCATTTTGTCTTGAAATCTTATTTCTTTAGCTCTACTTTTTTTATATTCCTTTCTCTAATTCTAACTTCTATACTAAGTTAATCTAGAATTAATATAGATACATTTTTGCTTATCCCTAGTAAATCTAAAATGTTTACATTCCTATTCTTTATAATTTACATAATTTGGCAGTATTTCATATCTATCCACCATCAAAACTATTAAACAATATGGTAACAAATACAACAGACTGATAGGGTGCTCACACAGGGACACCATTTACAAAGGTTTCAAAAAGGACATTCAGACTTAGTTTTCTCTATTCTTGTCTCCACCACTAACTTACTTCAGCATATCTATTCTCCTAGCTCTATACTACCACTATGCTGGACTTTATCTCTAAAATGACATATACACATGCCATCAATTAATGTATTAGAGAATCTCTATGTGGAAAATTTCTGATATTTCCTAGTTTGTACAATCCTAACAGATACATACCTATGTCATATGCCAGGAAATCGGCAGAAAAACATTTTGCACCGTTACTCAAGGAAGTGTCATTATGGGTATTTCCTCCAAAAATAAGCATAGCTCCATTGATAAGAACAGCTGAATGAAGGTATCTGGCAAACCCACTTTCTTTCAAAATAGTCCTACAGAATAAAATTTAAAAATGTATTACAAAGGATAAAAAGACCTCTCTGATTTTCTATATATTATCTGGAATTACGGGGGGGAAAGTTTATCTTTTTAACAACTTATAAACGACCTTTAGACTTCAATTTTTTAAAAAATATTTGAGACTCAGCATCTTAGAAAGCTTTCAGGAACAATATCAAAAAGAATTGTTAATAATCTTAATAATTTATATTATAAATTTATATTCATAAAGATGGGAAACAAGCTATGTTAAAACTAAAGGACAAAAACATCATCATTTTTGAAAACTACAATAAGTAAAAAGTTAAATATAATAAATTTATTCTGAACTATATTTGGTTAAAACTTCGTAACTCATATGAACCCCATAATAATTTTTTTATACAGGTATAACATAACATGCATAAAAATGTACACATCAGAAGTCTAAAATTAAATGAATTTTCACAGATGAACAAAACTAAGTAAGCAGCACTCAGATTAAAAAAAATCATTATCACTATTCTGATTTTAACACCATAGCATTGTTTTGCTGTTTTTGTACTTTACATACATGAAATCATATAGACTGTATTCATTTGTGTGTAAGTACTTTTGCACAAGATCGTTTTTGACATACACCAGCGGTTCTCAACCTGTGGGTCGCAACCCACAGGAACTGGATTAAAGGGCCGAGGCATTAGGAAGGTTAAGAACCACTGACATACACCCACAGTTTGTGTATAATCGAAAATTACATTTTTGAGAAACATTTACATTAATATAAATGTTCTTTTAATTAAAGTTTAACTCTGAGAGAAAATACTAGTTATAAATATACAAGGTCTGACAAGATCATAAATTCATCACTGCTCAAATACTCCCCTTGGGTATCTATGCACTGACACCAGTGCCCAGCCCACCCTTCAGTAACTTTTCTAGAATGGCCTTCAGAGTAGTTGTCATATTATCACCAATGTCCTGAATGTCAATCAAATGTCTTCGTTTCATTATTTCCTTTGTCTTCAGGTAAAGAAAAAAGTCACTTGGGGCCAGATAAGGTAAGTAGTGCTCTAATACAGTTATTTGTTTACTGGCTAAAAACTCCCTCACAGACAGTGCCATATGAGCTGGTGCTCTGTTGTGATCTAAGAGCCATGAGTTGTTATAAAATAGTTCTCGTTATTTTCCTCTAACTTTTTCACGTAGCCTTTTCAACACTTCCAAATAGTAAACTTGGTTAACTATCAAGTTGATACAAATTCACAATGAATACCTCTGATACCAAAAAAAGTTAGCAGCATCGTTTCAATTCTTGATTTGAACTGATGGAACTTCTTTGGTCATCGAGAATTGGCTGACTTCCATTGTGCACTTTGACATTTTGTTTCAGGGTCATTTTGGTATGCCCATGTTTCATCGCCAGAGATAACATGGCCCAAAACACTGTCTTGCATCTCCAAAAGGTCTTGGCAAACTTCAACTTTCCTTTGCTTTTGTTTATTGGTGAGCTTCTTTGGGACTATTTTTGCACACACCTTTCTCATACCAAGATGATTTTCAGTTAAGATTTTCCTGTCTCTTTCTTGATGTTTACTTGGTCTGCATAACCTGTACCAAGGTTATGAAACATTACTGACCTAGTTGTACAGGGCTTTCAGCATAAGAGCATGATGGCAAATTTGCAAACTTAATTATCTGGCCTCAAATGCCCATGATTGTAATTAATTTGAATGAATGGAAATACAGCAAAGTTGCATGACAATATGAATCAGTACTACTCTAAATAAATCCCTGGTACAAAGAAAAAAACATAGTGTGTACATAGTGTATAGTTATCATGGTATATGTAGCATCTCCAAACCATGAATTAGCATACCAATTAAAGACTAAAGTGTGATAACATGAGGAGTTCCACAAACACTCTCCCCAGGGAAAGAACTATCGTCGGTAAAAATTATGAAAAAAAAATCATTAAAGCTAAGAACATTTTACTAAGAGCAACAGCAAATAAAGAATTATTTACTCAAGAATATCTACTAAATTTTGGTAAGAACAGCAATAGTCCATGGCATCAGGTCCATTACATACCACCCTCCTTTCCCCTGCCTTCGCCCCTACTACACAATTAGTTTGCCATGGTAGAAGTTCTATATCAAGTGGGTAAAGCCAAGAACTCAGGCTCCTTCATCCCTCAGCTCCTATTACAGGCCAATGATATCTCACTAGGAGTGTGGCAGACTGGCAGTACTTCTCATTTCCCCAGTTCAGGCTTATAGAAGCTCTGTTCTTAGAAGGAACATGAGATGTGTACATACTATTCCCCCCCGGCTCTCACTCATAGAATGGTAGTTATGTTACAAGCCCAGAAGAAGAACACTCAGCCCAATAATCTGTTCCCCCTTCACTCAAAAGCAGAGTGTTCCACACCAAGGGAAGCAAGCTAAGAATACCAGAGGCTACCTACCATACCCATCCAGTGTCTTGCATATAAAGCAGTGATGTCACTGCAAAAGGAAAAGGCCACCAAGCCCGCCCATTGATAACTTCAAAACAGTGCCACAGAAGTGTTCCCCAGAAAGAGAGAAAGGCTAATGGAAAAGAGAGCTTCAAAGCTCTTCTCAAAAAGCTAACTTTATTTGGAACAGAGAACAGAAAAGTTCAAGCCTAAGGAATTATCAAAACAATGAATATTTTGCTTTTAAACAATTAGAGATAGCTATTTTCTCCAAGAGAACAATAAGGTAAACCACAAACCAAATAAGAGTTTACCAGAGAGAAGTGGGGAAAAAGAGAGCTAATAAAAAGCCCTCTAGGGGTTAGAATAAACTTCAAAGCTGACCTCAAAGACTACACCTGAAAAGTGGCCCAAACTTGATTCAGTGAAGCAATTTATGTTCCAGAGCACTGTTGAAACCAATAGAGCAATCAAACAGTAATTACCTGAATTTGATAACAACAGGGGCAGAGAAAAAGTCAGAGTCTTGCTAAAACTACTATCATCCCAGAGTGAATGTATATATGTCTAGACTCAATCTCTGAAGAGCAAAATAATAGAATGCCTCTAATATAGACTTCACTAAGGGAATCCAGCCAAGTCTCTAAACAAATAAACTAACAACAAGCTTTGGAGAGGGAAAAGGAATCAGAATCCAGTTTACAACAGTATGTTATTCAAAATGTCTAGTTTTCAGGGAAAAAGTATGACATGAAATAGGAAAGTATGATACACACAATGGGGAAAAAATCAGACAATAAAATAATACCTTTGAGAGGTCCCAAATATCAGATGTAGCAAAAGAGCCATCAAAGCAGCCATTATAAATATGTTCAAAAATCTAAACAAAAAAGTGCTTGAAGATATAAAGGAAAATGTGACAATGTCTTCTCAAATATAAAATATCAACAAAGAGATAGAAACTGTTAAAAAGACAATGAAAAATCTGGACTTGAAAAGTGCAATTAAAATTGGAAATTTTATTAGAGGCACTCAACAGTAGATTTAAGGAAACAAAAGGAACAATCAATGAACTTCAACGTAGGTCAATACAGATTATTCAATCTAAAGAAGAGAAAGGAAATAAATGGAACCTTGAAGAAATGTGGAACACTCTTCAGTGCACCATCATACATGTATTGTGAGTGCCAACACAGAAGAGAGAAAGAATTTGGAAAAATTTTTGAGAAAAGATAGTTCCTGGGCTCAGTGCCTATAGCTCAGTGTGTAGGGTGCCAGCCCACATACGATGAAGCTGACGGGTTCCAGCCCAGCCCAGCCCTACAAAAAAAAATGACAACTGCAACAAAAAAATAGCCGGGCATTGTGGTGGACACCTGTAGTCCCAGCTACTTGGGAGGGTGAGGCAAGAGAATCACTTAATTCCAAGAGTTTGAGTTTACTGAGAGCTGTGATGCCATAGCACTTTACCAAGGGTGACATAGTATCTCAAAAAAAAAAAAGAAAGAAAGAAAAGAAAAGATGGTTCACAACTTTCTAAATTTCATAAAAATTATCAATCTACACATTCAAGAACCTCAATGAACTCCAAGCAGTAAAAACATAAATAAAAATAGTAAAACAGAAAAATATACATATAATAGTTAAAAAACATTAAAAGCCCCCCAAAAAGATAGAAGGAATATCTTAAGAGCAGCAAGAGAAAAATGGCTCTTTGCACATAAGGGAACACTATCAAAATGAACAGCTGACTCTTCCTCAGAGAGGAAGATAAAAATCTTAAAGCAGTGGCTGAGTGCTTTATGTGTTGAATGGGGGGAAAATCACCAAGAATCATCTATACACAAAATTATTTTTCAAATACAAAGGCAAAATAAAGACATTTCCAGTTCAACAAAAGTAATAAAGTTCTTGTAGCACATCTTTCTTACAAGACACTAAGGGAAGTAAGTATTCAGTCTTAGACCAGTTATTCAAATCCAGAGTGCTAGCAAAGTCAACTATGTAAGAATAAACAAAATGTACATGCATATTTCTTCTCTTATCATTTCCAATAGGGCTATTATTCCAAAATGACCTATGGGTTAATAAAGAAATCACAAGGATATTAGAAAATACTTTTAGATGAACGAAAATGAAGATAAGATGTTCAAAACATATGGAATATACCAAAAACAATGATTACAAAGAAACTTATAGTTGTATAGACATATATTTAAAGAGAAGAGAGATTAAAAATCAATAAACTAAATTTCCAACTTAAAAACAGTAGGAATATCTTAAGTTTAATGTTTTATCTAGTGAGAATCTATCTTAGTTAATGGTGAAAGGTGTGGATCCAGTTGAAAGTATAAAAATACTAGAAGAACATGCAGGGAAAACTCTTGAAGGAATCAGCCTGGGTGAATATTTTATGAGGAGGACTCCACAGGCAATTGAAGCACTATCAAAAATACACTACTGGGACCTGGTCAAACTAAAAAGCTTCTGCATAGCCAAGAACACAGTAAGTATAGCAAGCAGACAGCCCTCAGAATGGGAGAAGATATTTGCAAGTTATGCCTCCAACAAAGGTTTAATAACCAGAATACACAGAGAACTCAAACATATTAGCAAGAAAAGAACAAGTGATCCCATCTCAGGGTGGGCAAAAGACTTGAAGAGAAACTTCTCCAAAGAAGACAGGCGCACGGCCTACAGACACATGAAAAAATGCTCATCATCCTTAATCGTCAGAGAAATGCAAATCAAAACTACTTTGAGATATCATCTAACTCCAGTAAGATTAGCCCACATAACAAAATCCCAAAACCAGAGATGCTGGCGTGGATGTGGAGAAAAGGGAACACTTCTACATTGCTGGTGGGTATGCAAACTAATACGTTCCTTTTGGAAGGATGTTTGGAGAATACTTAGAGATCTAAAACTAGAACTGCCATTTGATCCTATTATTCCTTTACTAGGTATATACCCAAAAGACCAAAAACCACATTATAACAAAGATACTGTACCAGAATATTTATTGCAGCCCAATTCATAATTCTAAGTCATGGAAGAAGCCCAAGTGCCCATTGATCCACGAATGGATTAATAAATTGTGGTACATGTATACCATGGAATATTACGCAGCCTTAAAGAAAGATGGACACTTTACCTCTTTCATGTTTACATGGATGGAACTGAAACATACTCTTCTTAGCAAATATCTCAAGATTGGAAGAAAAAGTATCCAATGTACTCAGCCCTACTATGAAGCTAATTTATAGCATTCATATGAAGGCTATAACCCAATTATAGCACAAGAATATGTGGAAAGGGGCACGGGAGGGGAGAGGAGGTGGGAGGAGAGATTGAGGGAAGGTAATTGGTGGGATCACACCTACAGTGCATCTTAGAAGAGTACAGATGAAACTTACTAAATGCAGAATACAAATGTCTTCATACAATTCCTAAGAAAATGCCATGAAGGCTATGTTAAATAGTTTGGTGAAAATGTTTCTGATTGTATACGAAGCCTGCACATTGTACCCCACAATTGCACTAATATACACAGCTATAATTTAATTAAAAAAAAAACAGTGGGAATAAAAGAGTAAATCAAGGTTATGGCAAACAGAACAAAAGATATAATGAAGATTAGAATATAAATTAGTGAAATAGAGAACAGAAAACTGGAGAAAATCAAAATTGTTTTCCTTTGAAAAGGTAAACAAAATTGACAAACGCTGTTACACTAAAGTAAAAAGAGAAAATTCTATTTACTAAAATCAGAAAGGAAAGACTCATAACCACTAATCTTACAGAAATAAAACAGATTATAATGCAATACTGTGAATAACTGCAATCATTTATGAAAATATGAAATAATAGTATAAAATGAAAAAATTCCTAGAAATGTACAAGCTATCAAATCTGATACAAGAAGAAATAGAAAATCTGAATAAACCTATAAAAATAAAGACATGAATTATAAACTTTAAAACTTTTCAGAAAGAAAAGTGAGAACATTTCTATTTCCACAAAGAAACAGCTGCACTTGTGAATTATACCAAAAAAATTAAAAAGAATTATGAATTCCTCACAAACTCTTCAAAAAATTTAAAATAGGAGGAGACACCTCAACTAAATCTAAGAGGCTGGTTCTACTCTAGTACTAAAATCAGACAAAGACATCACACACAAAAAAGAAAACTACAAACTGATATCTCTTATGAATATAGAACCAAAAATCTTTAGCAAAATACTGGCAAACCAAAGCTAGTACTATAAAAATTATTATACACCATGACCAGATGAAATTTATCACAGGTGCCCATGGTACATTTAACAATTAAAACTTGATCAATGTATTAATAGAATAAAGTACAAAAATCAAATGTATGAGTCACTAGATATAGAAAAGATCACGTTTCCACAAAAATAAAAAAAAAATAGCTGGGCATCTTGGCACACACCTGCAATCCCAGGTAATCTGGGAGTTGACACAGGATTACATGAGCTCAGGAGTTTGAGGTTGCAGTGAACTTGAGCTACAGTATTCCCTCTTGGATAACAGAGCGAGACTATCACTAAAACAAAAACAATTTCTTCCAAGATAAAGAAAAGTTTTTTCAAAAATCAAAAATATTCACTAATAGAGACAGAAGGGAATCTCCTCAACATGATAAAGATTTTAATGGTGCCCTACCCCAAAAGACACATCCACCTCTTAGTCCCCAGAACCTATGAATGTTGCCTTATTTTATAAAAGTTTTTTGGCAGATACAGTTAAATTAAGACCTTGATAAGACCATCCTGAATCAGCCATGGACCCTAAATCAAATGACACAGAGAAGGAGGTAATGTGACCATGGAGGCAGAGATCAGAAGGGGTATGGTGCTAGTGACACTTTTGATTTCAAAATTCTGGCCTCTGGACCTGTGAGAGTGCACACCTCTATTGGTTCCAGCCACTCTGTTTATCAGTTTATGGTAATTTGTTGTGGAAGCCACAGAAAACTAATAAAAAGGATATCTGTTTAAAAAAAAAAAAAAAAAACTACTACAGTAAATTTCCCTCTAGCTCAGGAATAAGTCAAGAATGTTCTTCCCATTTACATTCAACCCTAAACTGGAAGTTATATCCAGGAAAGGTGCTCCAGGAGAAGAAACTGCTAACAAATATGGAAAATGAAGAAAAGGTATCCAGATTAGAAAAAAGTAATAATATTGCTATTTGCAGACGAGATGATCCGTGAACCCACTAAAAACTACTGGAACTAAAAAATGAGTTCAGCAACGCCAGAGAATAAAAGAACAATGTACAAAAGTCAATTGTATTTCTATACACTAGCAATAAAAAAAGTCCTGATGTTAAAAAGAATAAAATAATTCAATGTCAAAGAGTACCAAAAAGAATAAAATACATTTTTATGAATAAATTGAACAAAAGAAGTTTAAAACTTATACCCTAACAACTAGAAAAGGTGGAATAAAAAAATTAAAGAAGGGCTAAATAAATGGAAGACTATCCCGTACTTAAGAATTGGAAAACTTAACATTGTTAAATGGCTGTTCTCTCCAAATTAACCTACAGATTTAACTCACTTCCTATCAAAATCCCAGCTGGCTTTATTGTTTTTTTTAATTGGAAAACTGATCCTAAAACTCACATGGAAATTTAAGGGTTTAGAATAGATAATTCAATGGAGGAAAGAATATTCTTTTCCACAAATGGTGCTGGGACAACTGGTTATCAACATGTATAAGAAAGAAGAGGTGTGAACCCCTTGCTCACAACATACACAAACATTAATTCAAAATGGATAGTAAGGCCACCGAAGAGCTACAAGTATGAAACAATTAGAAGAAAATATAGAATTAATCTTCCTGACCTTGGATTAAGCAAGGGATTCTTAGATATGACACCGGAAGCATAAGTGGCAAAAGCAAAACATAAGAGACTAAAGCTATGATAAATAAATTAGACTTCAAAAATGAAAATTTTTGAGCTTCAAAGAACACCATCAAGAAAATGATAAACAACACAAAGCCTGGGAGAAAATATTTTCAAAGCATATATCTGATATGTGGGATATATAAATAAAACTTACAACTCAATAATGAACAGACAAAAAAATCTCATTAAATTATGAGCTAAGACTCCGAATAGATATTTATCTAAAGGGCCTACATAAATGACCAAAAAGTACATAATATGTGCTCAATCTGATTATCCACTAGGAAAATGCAAATCAAAAATACAATGAGATACACTTTACACACATGGAGCAGCTACATTAAAAATGGATAATAATAAGCCTTGGCAAGGGTGTGGAGAATGTCAACCCTCATTCAATTCTCATGGGAATGTAAAATGGTATAGCCGCTTTAGAAAAGAGTCTGGAAGTTTTTCAAAAGTGTAAACAGAGTAATCACATAAGCCAGTAAACTCAGTTCTAGATATACAACCAAGAGAAATGATAACATATCTCTGCACAAAAATTTATATACAAATGTTCATAGAAGCAATAGCTAAAAAATGAAAATACCCAATTTCCATGAACTTAAATAAATGTATAAATAAAATATGGTGCATCCATACAAGGAAAAATTTTGACAAAAAAAAGGAATAAAGCACTTTACTTATACATGCTACAATATGGATAAACCTTGAAAACAAGCTTTTACTTGTGGTAAAAAAAGCCAGCAGTAAAAATGGCCATATATTACATGATTCTATTTATATGAAAAGTCCAAAAGGCAAATATATAGATAAGGTAAGTATATTAGTACTTGCCTAGGGTTGAGGTTATGAGAGGAAATGAGGAACAACTGCTAATAAATATGGAGTTTCCCTTTAGGGTGATGAAAAATTTCTAAAATTGTGGATGTGATCAGACAACTTTGCGACTACACTATAAACTACTGAACTGTATACATTCAATGCATGAATTTTATGTTATGTGAATCATATCTCATAGACCTGCAGTAAAAGAGAATATTGGGCTTCAGTAATAAATTATGATAAAAAGCTTCATCTAGCAATTTAACTTCCTTTCTTTCCTAGGACTTTCAGGTTACAAAAGAAATTTAAGGAGTGAAAATTATGCCACTATGTGAAACACAGGAGACTTTCACATAGAAATTTTTTAAACCAAAATATAGCACGTTCTTTTTAAAATCTCCTGGTCTCTAATCCTTCTTTATAAAAAAGAAAAAAGTGAAGAGTAAATTAATAAAATGGATCAGGGAACAAAATAGCTATGAGTAGAAAGGTATTTAAGTTAAGATAATTTAAATCTAATGAGGAAGCAGGTAGAATTAACTCTAACTATGCTGTGCTGGTTCAACATTCTGGTAAAATCCAGAATTGATAAAATCCCTCATGTCAATAGGCTAAAGAAGAAAATCACATGATCATACAAACACCTACAGAAAAAAACTTTGACACAATCCAACAGCAATTCATGATGAAAACTTTCTAAAACTAGAAATAAAGGGCAACTTCTTGAGCTTGATAAGCATGTACAGAAACATAATACTTAATGGTAAGAAAGAAGACACTTTGCTTCTAAGGAAGGGAATAGACAAGAATGTACCCTCTCACCACTTCTATTCAACATTATACTGGTAGTCCTAGCTACTACAATAAGATAAGAAAAGGAAATAAGGAATAAACAGGCAAGAGAAGGATATCAAGAGTATGCAAATGGGGAACAGGAGGTCAAACTCTTGCTCTTTGTGAAGGTGTGATCTTATACTTGGAAAACCCCAGGGTCTCAACCACAAGGGTCCTGGAAGTGATTTAAGGATTACAGTAATGTCTTGGGCTATAAAGTCAATGTCCACAAATCAGTACCCTTAATATAGGCCAATAACAGTCAAGCTGAGAATTAAATCAAAGACACAATACCCTTCACAGCAGCTTCAAAAAAAAATGAAATACCTGGGGATAAACCAAACAAAGGATATAAAGGATCTCTCTAAAAAGAACGATGAAACCCAAGGAAAAGAAATAGAAAAAGATATCTACAAATGGAAAAACATACCATGTTCATAGCTGGGAAGAATAAACAGTTGTTAAAATTTCCATACTACACAAAGCAATCTACAGATTGAATGCAATCACCATTAAAGTACCAATGTCATACTTTGAAGAACTTGAAAAAATAGTACTTCATTTCATATAGAATCAAAAATAAAAATAAATCTGGAAGCATCACATCACCAGACTTCAGTTAATAATACAAGTCTATTGTGATCAAAACAACAAGCAGGGTACTATCACAAAAATAGAGATATAGATCTATGGAATAGAATAGAGAACCTAGAGATGAACCCAGTCATGTATCACCACCTGATCTTTGACACCAAACAAAAGCATACACTGGGGAAAAGAATCCCTATTTAATAAATGGTACTGGGAGAACTGGTTAGCCACGTGTAGAAGAGAGATCCCGACCTCTCACCACTGACAAAAATGGATTCGTGCTCAATAAAAGATTTAAATTTAAGACTTGAAACAATAAAAAAC
The DNA here is from genome assembly GCA_963574655.1 of Perodicticus potto. Taxonomy (NCBI): domain Eukaryota; kingdom Metazoa; phylum Chordata; class Mammalia; order Primates; family Lorisidae; genus Perodicticus; species Perodicticus potto. The sequence goes on along the minus strand of CAUYRH010158210.1, from coordinate 53,306 downwards.
CTAAAAGAAAGTGTGGGAAAGGCTCTTGAAGCTATCAGCCTGGGGAAACAATTTGTGAAGAAGACCCCCTTGGCAATTGCAGCAACATCAAAATAAGTAAATTGAACGTGATCAAGCTAAAAAGCTTTTGCACAGCTAATGGTACAACAACTAAAGCAAACAGAAAGCCTTCAGAATGAGAAAAAATATTTGCCTGCTATGACTCTGATAAAGGACTGATAACTAGAATCTACAGAGAACTGAAATAAATCAACAAGAAAAAAGCAAACAATCCCATTTATAAGTTGGCAAGGGACTTGAACAGAAACTTCTCTGATGAAGACAGTCAAATGGTCAACAAACACATGAAAAAAATGTTCATCTTCCCTAATCATCAGAGAAATGCAAATCAAAACTACTCTGAGATATTACCTAACCCCAGTGAGAATAGCTCACATCACAAAATCCCAAAGTTGCAGATGCTAGCATGTGTGTGGAGAGAAAGGAACACTTTTACACTTTTGATGGGATTGCAAACTAATACAACGTCTTTGGAAAGAAGTATGGAGAATCATCAAAGAACTTAAGTTAGACCTCCCATTTGATCCTGAAATCCCATTACTAGGTATCTACCCAAAAGAAAAAAAAATTTTACCACAAGGACATTTGCACTAGAATGTTTATTGCAGCTCAATTCATAATTGCCAAGATGTGGAATCAACCCACATGCCCATCAGTACATGAATGGATTAATAAACTGTGATAAAACACAGTTTTAGTGGTGTATATATATATATCATGGAATATTATTCATCCATAAAAAAGATGGAGACTTTACATCTTTTTTATTAACCTGGATGGAGATGAAGCACATTCTTTTTAGTATAGTATCACAAGAATGGAAAAGCAAGTATCCAATGTACTCAATACTAGTATGAAACCAAAAGAAAAACAACTACACACCCACACAAGAGAAAAACACAAGTATTTTCAAGTGGGGGACATGGGGAGGAGGGAAAGGAACAAGGGAACTGGGAGGTGGGAGGAGGATTGGTAAACTCTCACCTGATGTACACAATGTATGGGTATAGAGCACATCCCCTAGATTAGTGGTTCTCAACCATCCTAATGCCGCGGCCCTTTAATACAGTTCCTGGGGGTCATGGGCCACAGGTTGAGAACCGCTGCCCTAGATGAAGCGCTCACCTGCAACTTGTACTTTACCTTAAAAACACAAACAGTGTAAACTAATCATATCTACCCTCATACTAATCTGAATTTTTTTTAAGGAAAGAATAAATAAAATATTCTTTGCTTATTAATAATGTAATTGTCTATAAAAAAATCCCAAATAATTAATAAGCTAGTATAAAAAGGTTGCAGGATATAAGAGTAATATATAAAAATCAACTGAATACATAGAATGAATACATAGAATTTTAAGTTAAGAACATAATACCATTTATATTTGTGCCACAAAAAAAGAAACATCAGATATAAATCTAACAAAATATGGCCAAGCATGGTGTCTCACACTTGTAATCCTAGCACTCTGGAAGGCCAAAGCAGGAGGATCACCTAAGCTCAGGAGTGGGAGACCAGCCTGGCAAGAAAGAGACACCATATACTAAAAAGAAAAATGAACCAGGTGTTGTGGTGGGTGCCTATAGTCACAGCTACTCAGAAAGCTGAGGCAAGAGCATCACGTGAGCCCAAGAGCTTGAGGTTGCTGTGACTATGATGCCACAGCACTCTACTCAGGGTAAAAGAGTAAGCCTCTGTCTCATAAAAATAAATACATACATGCATACATACATACATAAACCTAGTAAAATATTTACAAAGTCTGTATGAGGTGCGAAATTCTAATTAAAGAAATAAAAGCTCTAAATAAATGTAGATATAATACAGACACATGGATAGGAAAGTTATACTATCAAGATGTCAGTTCTTCCCCATTGGTATATAGATTCAACATATACCAATCAAAATTCTAGCAAGACATTTTGTGAATATCAACAAATTGATTCTAAAATGCATAAAGATAGGCAAAAGACTGAAAATAGCCAACACAAAATTGAAGAACAAACTCAGAGGACCAACACTACCCAAATTTAAGACTTATGATAAAACTGCAGTAATCAAGACAGTTCCCAGTACTAACAAAAGAATGGGCAAATAAATCATTGAAACAAAATAGAAAGCACATAGGCAACTGGACAAAGGAGCAAAAACAATTCAAAATGAAAGAATAGTCTATTCAGCTAACAGTACTGGAAAAATTGGGCATCACATACCAAAAAGGAGACTCTAGACACAGACCTTACACCTTTCACAAAATTAACTCAGAATGAATAATAAGCAAATGTAAAACACAAAACTAGAAGACAACAGAGGAGAAAATCTAGGTGACATGAAGGTTAGATGACTTTTTAGATACAGCACCAAAAGCACTAAATCATGGAAGAAAAATAATAAGTTGGACTTTATTAAAATGAAGAACGTCTCCTCTGCAAAAGACACTGTTCAGAAAATAAAACAATAAGCCACAGACTGGAATAAAATATTTTTAACACATAGCTTATAAAAAGACTGGTATCCAAAATATACAAAAAATTCTTGAAACTCAACAAGAAAACAACCCAATTAAAAAATGGACAAAAACTCTTAACAGACACCTTTCCAAAGAATACATAAAGATGTCAAATAAGTGTATGAAAGGATGCTCCACATTACATGTCTTAGGAAAAATAAAAATTAAAATAACAATGAGATACCACTACATATCTATTACAACGGCTAAAATCCAAAATGCTGACAATACCAAGAGACAGAAAGGCTAAAGATAAAAAACCCCTATTCATTGCTGCTGAGGATGAAAAATGGTACAATCGCTTTAGAAGACAATTGGGACACAAAACGAAACATCACCTTATTGTAACGACCCAGGAATTGGACTCCCTGGTATTTACTCAAACACACCCACACAAAAACCTGCACATGGACATTATAGCAGCTTTATTAATAATGTCAAAATGTGGAAGCAACCAAGATGTTCTTCAGTAGGTGAAGGAATAAACAAAATGTGGTTTCTACACAATGGAATATAATTCAGCAATAAAAGACATGGGCTATTAAGCAAAAACAAAACAAGAACAAATACATGTAGGAACGTTAAATGTATATTGCTAAGCAAAAGAAACCAAAATAAAAAGGCTATAGACTATATGATTCCAACTTTGTGACATTCTAGAAAAGGCAGAACTAAGGAGGTGGTTGCCAGGGGATTGGGGAGAGCAAGGGAAGGATGACTAAGTGGAGCATAGGTAATTTTTAGGACAAGAAATATTCTGTACAATATGATCATGGTAGATATATGCCATATACATTTGCGGAAACTCATAGATGTGTAACATAAAAACGAACCCTAATGAAAACTAGGGACTTTAGTTAACAATGTGTCAATCAATATTGACTCATTGACTGTAAAAATGTACTACACTTATGCAAAGTGTTTACAATTGGAAACTCTCTGTAATTCCTTCACATTTTTCCATAAACCTAAAACTATTCTAAAAAATAAATTCTATTGTTATTAAAATAACAAAACAAAAAAGATGGTGATAAAAAGTACAGATGCTTTTCCAGATATGGTTTCTTTAGTGTTATAGAATAAATAAATCCTGCCCCTAGTACCTGGTATGCGTATTTCAAAATTATATGAGGGGCAGCGCCTGTGGCTCAAAGGAGTAGGGCGCCCGCCCCATATGCCGGAGGTGGCAGGTTCAAACCCAGCCCTGGCCAAAAACTGAAAAAAAAAAAAAAAAAAGATTATGTGAAGCATAAAATGGAATCCAGATTTCTCATTGTCAGAAAGGATTAACAAATATGGAAAAAAGGAAGGCTAAAATGAACCCTGTAATGCTATACAGTATCATTATGCAGTTTTGACAGACAGCTTTTAGGCACAGATACATAGAAATAGAGATATATGCCCAAACCCATACATATGGATATAGATATGTGTGTTTGTGTATTTTCTGGCTGAGAGGACCTAGAAATAATTACATCAAATAAGCGATATACATGCCAGGATTTAATCTTGGTTTCTGAATATCATTCTCCACCAAAAGAAACTTAGACTAGATTCCATTTCGAAATTACTTCTGGCAGCCCTGGGGCAAGGAAAGTATAAGATGTGAATGGACTTTGTGGGCAAAAAGTGAAAGGTTACACAGAGAATGATGGTGTTGGAATACAGGAGGCTGATTGAAATGAGCTCACACTGGCCAAATCTGGAACAGTATGAGTACCAAAATAAAGAAGAATGGCAACTGATTATAAAACAATAAATAAAAATACATGAATTCACACTGAAATAAGTACATATATAGGTTGGGGAGACTTAGAAAGAATAATGAAATTAGACTATCATCATTTGATAGCCATCTAATTGTAGAGAGAATCATCAATGGATGCTAAAACTATTGGGTAGAAGTTTAATGAGAAGTGTAACATTTACATGATCTAAAATTATTTCCCCACAAGGTATTTATTAATTTAAAAAGAAAAATAGCATCTTTACAGTGAAATGTGGAATCCAACCACTGCAACCAACATGTAAAATTTAACCTCTACTTCTCTGTTCATAGCAGTCTCATTCTTAATAATCAAAAGTGAAAAAAACCCAAATGTCCATCAACTGACAAATGGATTTATAAAAATGTAGTATATTGGAATAATGGAATATTATTTAGCCGTAACAAAAACAATTAAGTACTGTTAAATGCCATAACATGGATGAACTTTGAAAATATTATAAGTGAAAGAAACCGCACACAAAAGGTCATCATGGCATGATTCCACGCCAGTCAACGGTGTCCTTTCTCATTCACCCATCCAAGGTTTTCAACTTGCTTGGCTTATCGGTGTTGCTGTGAGGGCTTCATGTGTTTCCACCCATGCAGATTTTACATTTCTTAATTTTTACGTATCCCAGAATTTTTGCAATAACTGATAGATACATGATAGATATAGACAGATGATAGATAAATAGATAATAGAGAAAATGAAGTATTTAAAATGAATTTAAAGGAACATAACATGAAATGCTGTAGAAATTCTAAGAGAACTTTATGAAAATCTATATAACAACTGAAGACATCAATTTCAGAGATAAGATCATTAAAATATATCTTACCGTAACTGACTAAACAATAAATAAACATCTGAATATTCATAAAACCATTATATTGAAGTCAGTACTCAAAATTCTACATATAAAGAAAAGGTCCCCAGTTGACTTAAAGGATATCACTGTAAAATAGGAAAAGTTATTCAAGTATTATTCATATGTTTCAGAGTAAAAAAAGAAAAAATACTTCCCAATTCATTTTATTAGCCCAATATAACCTTAACAACAAAGAGCTGACATCAAAAATTTTTAAAAACCAGGTATAAATCTAATAATTAATATCAACATAGAAATCCTTATCAAAATATTAGCAAACCAAAAAATAAGTAATGTTTTGACTAAGTTTGATTTAACCCAAGCTGGGTTAATAACAAGATATACTGGTATAATTTCTCACAGTAAATTATTTAGTAGAAAAATCAAATAATTACTCCCAACACAATCTTTGATAAAATTTAACATTATAGTATTAATCCTTAGAAATCCAGGAAAAAGAAAACTTCATTAATAATTATATCTACGTGAACACAGTGAATATCATTCGTACAGAAGAAACATGAAAGTATTTTTTTAAGCTCAGGAATAATAAGAGATGCCTGTTATCACCACTTCTACTCAACATTGAAGTAAAGGTTGTAGCTGAAATGATAAGACAAGAAAAATATAAAGCTGTAAAACTCAGAAAGGAAGAAACAACACTTATTACCTGCACATAATCTGATCATGTGTGGCAAAAATAAATAAATAAATAAATAAATAAATAAATAAATAAATAAAAATTCCTACACATAAATTACTAAAATATAGTAAACTAGTAGACATAAAAATAATAAAAAATCAATTGACTTTCTGTCTATCAAGTCAGAAACAGATAAAGCAATAAAAAGATACTGAATTAATAGTGTCCTCCCTGAAGAAAGCATGTAATGTAAAACAATACATGCAAAATTCGAACACAGAAAAACTAAATGAATGATTTGCTTGCAAACACATATATGGAGGGTAACAAATATACAATGAAAAACAAGGAAATAATTAGCACAATATTAAGAATAATGGTTACCTCTTTTGGGAATAATGGAGGGAGGCACCATCAGAGAGGGACACATGAGGGCTTCTAGGTTATTGTAATGTCCTCTTTCTTGGCTCAGGTGGGCGAGGTGTTCATTTTATTATGGTTCTGAAACTATATACGTATGCTTTCATATAGTCTTTTGTTCATTATATTTCCCAATTTACAAAAGCAAACTAAAAAAAATGAGTACTACACATTTTAAATCACCGTAAAAGATAAAATTATAGAGATAAGTTATTTAAATTATCAATATGGAATATTAATCAGACATTCCAAAATTCTGAATCCTAAAACATACCGTAATATTTATAAAGACAATAGTCTTTCAAACCTATATAAACATATTTACTTTAATAAATCTCTCTGCTCTACTATGTACCACTTCTCTACTATATGTGTTATACACTTGTGTGGGTATGTATGTGTACTTCTGTTATTTCCCATATAAAAATTATTTATTTCCCTTACTGAGAACTCCTTAAGATTATTCCCAACAACAGGACTCGATAAGGAGTCAATAAAATTTCATTGAAAAGATTTCAGATACTCATTAAGCAAGAATGCATAGCATGTCCATCAGTACTTACTGAAATGTGACTTAACTATTAACACATGTATAAAATTGTTCTGTTTCACCTTCCAAAACCTCTGACAACAAATTTTGCAGAGAAATCGCAAAAGCCCAATAATTTAATAAAATAGTTTTGAATACTTCATTGTAAAAATAAATTACATTATATCAAACTAAAACAGGAGGAAATCATTTCACATAACCAGGCGTAGCCTCATTATGAAAATAATTTCAAATACATGTAATTTGAAAGACTTATTAAATATAGATTTAATATAAGACAACAGAAGCATTATCATTAGATTTACTATTTATCTTTTTAATGTCTTTAAAAATATAAAATCTTATTTCTATCACTTGAAAAAATGGTTTAAGAAATCAAGTTGATAATTACAGCTATAAGTTGTAAATTCTAATGTTTAATATGTTCCTTATGCCTTAAAACTTACTGTGCTTTACACAGGCTAAAAGAACACAACAATAAAGGAAAGGACCTCAACAACAGACCAAGAAGATCTGAGGTCTCAACATTCACAGAAAAATCTTCACATAGAAGAATAATAAAGGTTCTTATCAGAAATTGCACAACACATATGCAAAGAATGTTATGAGATACCTTGTTTAAGAAATCAAAATCACTATGGCCTTTGCACCCAAAGTAATCACAGTAAAGTCAAAATTCCTTAGGATAATATCAATCAATCAATAAAATATACTGACAACATAAAAAGAACCTGAAAAATGGAAACTCCAACAAGTTAAGGAGATTTATTTTCTCTTACTCATTAAATGAAAAGAAAACAGACCCAACACTCCTGAAGTAGTGGGGCATTAGCAATGACGTTGGGTATTTCCTGAACTTTTAATGTCTCAATCCTTTCCTAACAATGACAATAAAAATGTACTTTGGAAGGTATACCTAAAACACTGACCTTCTTCTAATATGTCAAATTATCGTCATATATTAGCATATAATATTAACACTGAGAAGTCAAATCAAACACAAATTTCTATTTTTAAGTACATTTTATGAACTATAACATATATGTCAAAAGTACTAAAATCTTAAGTGTATAGATATTACAAAGAGACACATAACCATGCCCAAAGCTTCCCTATTACTCATGGAAATCACTACCCAATTATTCCTAGCCAAAGGCTATTCCCATTATAATTTCTAAGACCATATATTAGTTTTTCCTGGTACTAAACTTTATATAAATAAAATCATGTGTTCTTTTATATCAAGCTTCTTTGGTCAATATTATTTTGGTGAGATATAAAGGTGTACATTCATGAAGAGATAATTACTTCCTTTTCATGGTTGCATGCCATTCCATCATATGAATACACAATTAATTCATCCATTGAACTGCTGATGGACATTTCATTTGTTTCCAGTTATTGACTATTACAAATAACACTGCCACAAATATTCTTCTATATAACTGTAGTGCAAATATAAATGCGTTTGTTGGCTATATAACTAGAAGTAGAATTACTAGTTCATTGGATAAATACATTACATTTGTGTGTTTGTGTGTATGTATACATGTATTGAAGGTTTTTCAGAGTACCTCTATAAATTTACATACACTTGGTATTGGTGGTCTTAAATTTTAGCAGTTTAAGTGGACATGTAGTGTTACCTCAATGTGATTTTCATTTAAATTGCTTTGGTAACTAATAAGATTATGCAATGTCTAATATGTAGTTTGGTAATTTTGATATCTTCTTCAGTGAAGTACCTGATCAAGTCTCTTCTCCATTTTTTTTTATTAAATTGTCTGACATTTTCCTATTGATTGGTATAGTACTTCTCTAAATTTTTAGCAGAAAAATACATTTTTAATTTTATGCATTTCAAATATCGCCCACACTACAGCTTGCCTATCACCTTCTTACTGTCATTTGTAGACGTAAACATAGTTCAGTCTATCATTTTTCCTTTATTATTAATACTAGTAAAATATTCTATAAGAAATCTTCTTTACCCATGGAAATGAAGATAATGCCTCTATATCATTTAGAACAGTGGTTCTCAACCTTATTCTAAGCTGATACCAACTTAACTTTGATTGCAAAGAAAAGGACAAAAACTTTTAAAACATACATTTGAACTCCATTATCCCCCCCATAGTCTTAATTTTTGATGTCACAATGTATATTTTATATTGCCTTAACAAAATGTTGTAGGTATTATTTTTCATAGTTTCGTTTTTTATTCTTTATACTACAGATAAATATAGTAGCTATATCATGATTACAATATTTACTAACAATCAATGTTAGCATGATTGTTTTTGGATTTGAAGAGTTCTGTTTAGCATGGCCTATAGCAGTGGTTCTCAACCTGTGGGTCGCGACCCCTTTGCAGGTCGAACGACCCTTTCACAAGGGTCGCCTAAATACATCCTGCATATCAGATATTTACATTACAATCATAACAGTAGAAAAATTACAGCTATAAAGTAGCAATGAAAATAATTTTATGGTTGGGGTCACCACAATATGAGGAACTGTATTAAAGGGTTGCAGCATTAGGAAGGTTGAGAACCACTTCTCTAGAATACTTACTTTTTATCTTACACATTTATGTCTACAATTGATTTGAAACTGATTTTTGTGTATGTGAGGTAGGGCTCAACATTCACTTTTTCCAATTGTGCATCTAACTTGCCCAAAACAATCTACTGAAAAAACTGCTCTTAATGCCAACTTTGTCAAAGATATAGATTAAGTTCCATAAATGTATAGGTCTGTATGTGGGACTCCTATTTGCTGCGTTAATCTATTCCCCTGTCATTGCAACAACACTTAATTATTATAGTTTCATAAGTTATGAGATCTGGAAGAAAAATCTTCTAGCTTTGGTCTTCTAAAATGTGTTTTAGCTACAGTTGGCCTTTGCATTTTCATATACAATTTATAAGCAGCATATTAATTTCCAAGAGAAAAGTACCTGCTATACTTTTATTTGGGAATTATATGATGAAATCTATAGGTCAAATGGGATAGAATAGGTATCTCTGCAATACTGAAATTTTCCAAATAATTATCACAATATTATCTGATATTGACTTAGTTCTTTAATTTCTAAGATTTTATAGTGTTCTGTGTGAAAACCTATACATATGTTATTAGATTTTATTCATTTTATTGATCTCCTGAAGGTAACATAAATTACATTGTTCTTAAATTATCATTTTTTGGCTCAGCGCCTGTGGCTCAACGGGCTAAGGCACCAGCCACGTACACCTGAGCTGGCGGGTTCGAATCCAGCCTGGGCCCACCAAACAACAATGATGGCTGCAACCAAAAAAAAAAAAAAAAAAAAAAAATTATCATTCTTCAATTATTCCTATTGTACAGAATTACATTTGATTGATTTTTACATTGACTTTATATGCACCAACCTACTGCTCATACATTTTATATTATACAATATTACATCGTATTATCTTAATTGCCTTATTGTACTACATGGGAACTCCAATACAATTTTGAATAAAAGTAGTAATGGTGGGCACCCTAAACTCATTGCCAACCTAAGAGAAAAGCTTCCTACATTGCATCATAACATTTATAGTAAAGGTTTTCTGTTTCTTTGTATTTTTTACGACATGAGTAATTTGTTTCTATTCCTAGTTCACCAGTTTTTTCATGAAAATATGTCAAATTTTATCTAAACCTGCATCTTTTAAGATTATAGATCACTACTTCTCAATTCTCTTAATGTTTTATCCATCCATATTTTATGCATTTTTAACCTCATATTCTTAAAAGAACCTAAATGATCTATTATTTGTTTCATAAATTGCTAGAATCACCTGATTTTTTAATCTGTTCATTAAAAATATAACACAATAATTTTCCTTACTTGTAATATCACTTTCATGTTTCTATGTCAAGGTTATGCTGGCCTCATAAATCTCAAGATAATTATTTGTTTTCTGAAAGTTTGTGAAAGATTGGTGTTATTTTTCTTAAACACTTATTTCTTAAACATAGGAAGTTCATCAGCAAAATAATCTGGGATTGGAGAGCTTGCTTTTTTATTTTATTTGTTCATTTGTTTGTGTTCGTTTGGTTTGAGGCAAAGAGTTTCAATTACTAATTACTATTTCTTTGACATAACGTTATTCCAATTTTATCTCTCTTCATAGTCAATTCTGATAAGTTTTATTTCTCTAGAAACTTGTCATGGTTTATCTAATTTTTCATATGTACTGTATATATTTGCTTATCATATGCTTATTAACTTTCAATGTCCATACAATCTGTAGTGATATTCCTTTCCATTCTAGACAGAAGTTATTGAAGTATTATCTTTTTCTCTTAATCTGGGTGATAATTCATCTATCTTATCATAGTTTACGAACAACTAACTTTGTTTTGGTGGCTTTTTGGGTCATCTCTAGCATATGTTTGTTGCTATTTCATTAATTTGTACTTTTACCTAATATGCCTTTCTTTTATCATATTTTTATATTTTTATTATTCTTAGGATTAATCTGCTATTCTTTAACTTCTTTAGAAGATGCTTAAAATACTGATTTTTAGGTTTTAAAAAATCTTTTCTAATGAACACATTTACAGCTATAAATGTCACTTTAAGATGCTTTATACACATTTTGATGAGTCATCATTCAGTACAAATAATTTTATAATTTTCAGTGTAATTTCTTTGACCAACTATTTTTAAAGAGTTTATTAATTCATATGTTAAGGTTGTTTTGATTACTTTTGTTTAACTAGCAAAAAGTCACTTTCCTGTTCATTTCACTTTGGTCAATTAATTTGTATGCTGTCGATCCTTCTATAATCCTTTTATATTTTGCGAGACTTACATTAAAACCCAGGATATGGTAAATTCTGGAAGAGTTCCTTTGTACTTGGAAATGATGTATATGCTTCATTTATAAGATACTAATTCTCAAATATTAAATAAGAGAAAATCATTAATTGCACTGTTCAAATCTTTCACATCCTTGATGTCTTTTGGTCTCCTGGTACTATCAGGTACCAAGAGAAATGGATTAAAAATACTCCACTATTTTTTGTCTTCTTTGATTCTTCAATTTTTTCTTTATTTATTTTAACACTGTGTTATAAGGTTTACATGTAAGTTAAGAACAATTACATCTTCCAGGTAGATGCCTGACTTAAATTCTTAATTATCTGGTATTAGTATAGTTATACCAACATAAATTTGTTTAGTGATTGCATGACTTATCTTTCTTTCATTATCATACTTTCATCTTTTCTAAATATTCCGTTTAATGTATACTTTTCCAAGGAGTATATCTTATTTTTATATCCAATCCCGAAAACCTGTGGCTTTTAAGTAGAATATTTAATCTCTTACATTTAATATGAGTATTTATTTTCTTACATTAAGTATAATTATTTATATATTTGGAGTTAAACACACCATCCTAGTATTCCCTTTTTATTTGTCACATCTGTTCTTTGTTCCTTTTCCATTCATTTCTTATCTTTTTCAAAACCCATTAAGTACCATTTACTATTTTGTTTACTCTACTTATTTTTTTCTCTTAATTTCTTAGATATATAGTATTTTACTATTATTGCAGTTGTTACTTAATGATTACAACATAAAATCTTTATTAATATTGTGCAACATTAATAAATTCTGTTACAAATTCCCACATGATACAAGGACTTTAGTAATTCTTAACGTCCATTTATCATTCTTTCTGACTTATGTGCCATTGTTGCTATGCTTTTAAATTTTGTGTATGTTCAATCCACTACTATTATCATGATTTTTTATAACAGTCTTTTAGAGGCATTCTTTCACTTCTCTACATTCCACAGAGTATCTGGAATCTTTTTTTCTCCTACTTCAATAGCATTTATTTTAATTGTAGTCCTTCTATTTAAAGTCTGCTGTTGTTAAATTCAGATCTTATTTTTCTGAAAAAGTCCTCATTTTATTTACATTTTTGAGGATATATCACTGGGTTAAAAATTTTTAGGCTGAAGATTATTGTCTATAAACTATCTGAAAACATAATGTCTTCTAGATTACACTTTTTCAACTAAGAAATATGTTGTCAACCTTTGTGGTGCTTCTTTAAAAGAAATATGTCTTTTTTTCTTTCTCTACTTTAAAATTTTTCTCTTCATACTTTAGGTTTCAGTAGTTTTACTTTAATATTGATAAGTGTGAGTTTATATGTACTTATGCCCCTTTCTGCTCACGCAACTTCTTCAATCTGTGGCTGGATGACTTTTATTCACTTTTTTTTTTTTTTACTTATGTAACTTTAAAAAAAAATCATTACCATTTCCAATAGTGCTCCAGACTGTTCTCTAGTCTCTCTTTCTAGGACTCCAATAATATGTGTGTTAGACAATTTCCACACTTCCCTTGGACATCCTTCTCTCTTCTGTTTTTCATCCTTTTGTCTTTCTTTTCTTCATTCTGCATATTTCCTTCTGACATCTCTTCCATTTCACTGATTTCCTCTTCAGCTATATCTAATCTGCTGTTACACTCATCTAAGGAACTCTTAACTCATTTAATGCATTTTTCCATTTTAGAATTTCCATTTGATTCTTTAATAAAAGTTTCCAGTTCCCTACTTATAGTATTTACCATAAATTTAATTCCTGGAATATATAATCACAATTATTTGAAATTTTGTCTAAAAAACTTCATTATCTTACATGTCTACTTCAAATGGTTTTTTATATCTTATCTTTTTCTAAGGTTTATTATTCTTTAGTTTGGGACAGATATTGCATATGATACAAATAAGATATAATTTGAGAAGATATAATTTACTTTTGTTTCTGCTATCTAGCTAAGCTGTGGGCACATCATAAATGATTATGTTGATCCAAACGTGGGCTAATCCTCAATAGTACAGTTTAGAACTTCAGGAACCAGATTCAATCCTTGAAATTATACTAAGGATCCTCTTCCTTGGCACACCTGGAAATCCAATTTTGTTCCTCCATAATGATTGACAAAAACACTGCTCATTTTCTCAAGCAGTTTTCAGGATTCCTAACTATTTCAAGGATAAAAGTTGTAGGAAATACCAGTCTCACAACCCTTGGCATCATACCTCTCCTAAGTTTTCACAAATTCTCACTTCCTTGATGGTGCTCATATTCGTTAAATAGACAAAAGTCCTAACTTTTCTTAGTGGCAGTAAGAGTCTAAAATAATTCATTTCACCATTAAAAAAGAACAATTCCTCCAAATAAACATTTCCTAGTGTCTCCACAAAGTGGCCTATCTATGTAATCACATCTGCTAAAAAATGAAACCAGTTTGGAAGTTCTAAAGGTGCAAAAAAAAAAGATCTGTCTAGACAATAAAATCATAACAGTGGCATTTTAAAATTGCATCATATCTGACAAGTAAACACAGTATAATCTATGTATAATAGCACACCTCACAAATAATGTAACAAAAAGTTTCAAAATTCTAAAATTGCTATAAAATGTAAGGATAATGAAAAAAATCAATTTAGTGCTCACCCATAAGCTAATGTTTTTTAAAAAATTAAAGACCCATATAAATTTATTATAATGAATTTATAGTTAATAATAAATAAATTTAATTCATTATAATAATGTATTCATTATAATAAATTTATTATATCTTTCTACATATCTACAACTTATTTATAATGAGGCATTCAAAATAATTTATAAACTATTTTATTAAAGTTTCCTATGATACACGCATTTGATGCCACTTGTTCACATATTAAATTTATCAAAGTTGTAGTTATATTCTTCTATGCAAACTATACACTATACAAATTTTTTAGGTATAAAAATATGTAAAATCTGAGAAAATTTCATGCAAGTGGTAAGTAACAGTTAAGTCTCTCATTTTGAATCTATTCAAATAACACCCAGCTCTGTTCCCTCATCCACTCACTTCTGTTAAGATTCTTCCTCCCTGTGCTATACGCATTATTATTACTGCAAATTAGGATGCTTCCTTCACGCAGAAGCTGACCTTCCTTTTTGTATGACACAATACTCATAATATGGGAAAACTATGTGAAGCAGACTGATAGGATATCAATCACTCTACCAAAACTCCTCTTGCTAACATAGCAAAATGTCAAGTAGAAAAATTTAGAAATAGGTTGCCGTTTATAAGGTATACAAAAAATGGATTTACATATTTTAATATTTATAAAAGTATAAATAATAGAACTTCATTTTATTAGACTAAACAATGAGAATTAACAAAATTACCAAAAGAAAAAAAATCTTATAATTTCATCTTTTTATCAAAGAAAATAGAAATTGGTGTAATAGATGCATAACAATGACATTTTAATAGTACATCATATTTGACACATACATATAATTTAACCTACATATAATAGCAAGCTTTCTATTTTAAAACTTACATTACCCAGGAAATAAATAAATGAAAAATTAATAACATTTCAAACCTAAAAGCAGTATTATGGATATGAATAAGCACTTTACTTAACCGATGATACAGTGGCAAATAAAAACATAAAAACGTGCTTATTCATAATGTTAATCATAGAAATGCACATTAAAAGTAAGATATAATTCACACCCATCAGATTGGCAAAAGTAAAAATTCTCATAATTATCAAGTGTTGGTGAGAACATGAAGAATCAGGGATACTCATACCCTGATGGTGGAAGGCTTCATTACCATAGTGACTGGAAAAGAAATTCGGCAACATGTAATGAAGGTGAGTATGTGAATACACTACAAACAGCAATTTCACTTTTAACTATATACTCAGAGAAACTCTTGCCCAGTGCATGAGAAGAGAACAAGTTGTACAATGTTGCACTGTTTATAATAACAAAAAATGAAAATCTACGTAAACATCACAAGCTTTGGAATTCAGCAGAAGTTTGATTAAGAAAGTGAATAAATGTTTTTGCAAATTTACACATAACAATAGGATATGAGTACCAAATAGGATAAATTCCGCAACAGATAATATCAAAGCTCAAATTTATACCGGTGGGTAAAATTCTTCATCTAAAATACACTTTATCTACACTTGCAAGATAAATAATATATGAAAGTAAGGATTTCTATGAGATGAGAAATAATTTTAAAGTTGATCATTTACAGTAATGATGGAGACATAGAAAATGTATTCTTTTGTGTACTCACCAAGTCTTGGTGTTAACTTCATATTTATAAAGATCATCTACCAATCCATACTTGTTGCCTGGTAATGCTTTGTAACCTCCATGAACATAAATGGATTTTGTTATTTCATCATATACACTGGTATGGCCATATCCACCTTGGACAATAGCTCCTTTAGTTTCTGGAACAAGCCAAGTATTTGATGCTGTAACAGAAAAAAGACAAATCACGAGATTAAAGTAATATTTTATTAATAAATGATAATTCATATATCACCAAAGCTACCAAAATATTAATTCTAATGATACATCTCAATGAGTAAATATACTGCACCTAATATTCTTTTAATCAAGATACACTTATGAAAGGTGTCAGGTACTGGGGTTGAAGTAGAGTAACAAGTTCATCCATAGATGAACAATTTCATTCACAGATGAAATTAAACTTGGAAATACTAAAAAACCAGTATTTTGTATACACAAGAGAAAAAGGAAAATTTTATTCTCAATACATTACATAAATAATCCTAAAAAAATTAACAAATATTTTATGAAAGCTTGCTATGTCACCGACTCTAGATTAGTCACTGATGTTATAAAAAATAAAAATGAATAAAAATAAAATAAAATAAATAAATAAAAATGATACAAACACTGCCCTTAACAATCTAAGATTAACTGAACATAGTTTTAGCACTGTCCTGGTCCTTTTTTCTTGGTTATTAGCCTTACGTTACATTTTGTAAAGTCCTTTGTATTGCTGAGGATGAAAACCTAAAAGAGAAATTTCCAAGACTCTCTTGACAACTGCATTACTATTAGGTTCCACCAATGAAAGTAGTAATATTATGAGTCTAGAGAGCAAGAAGAAGAAAGGTTTCGCTTTTGTCTCTAGTGGCCAGAAAGGCAGTTGATTACAGTAGAGGAGGCTTTATAATACTAGGCAGGGGTACCTTCTGTCCTCAGTGGAACATGTGCTCATAGGCTGCAGCCTGGATACAAGGCTACTTCCAGATTTCCGAGTTATCTCTTCCCTTCAGTCCTTCTAACCCTGTTATACTTATAATCATTTCCTTGTACAGATCAAACTTATGAAGATTATGTCAAACAGTTGGATGAAAATATTTCACATTGTATATGAAGCCCGCACACTGTACCCCATGATTGCACTAATGTACACAGCTATGATTTAATATAAAAATTAAAAAAGAAAGAAAAATAAATCAATAAAGAAAATTAAATGCATAAAAATAATAATAATTTGATTAATATTCTTTATCCACTTACTAAAAACTATACATACATATTCAAATTAAATTTTTTTCATATTTTTACTCATTCTGATTTTAATTAAGAAAGGTAAACTTGCACCTTTCTAAAAGATATTGAAGATGTATATAATGATTGTCCCTGCTCTTCCCCACAGACCATAGAAATAGTGCAAGAGACAATCAAAGAATAATTATGAGAGGTGGAAAGAGAAAGGCAAACTGCCTAGGATCTAGAGAAGCGATTCTCAACCTGTGGGTCGCGACCCTTTTGTAACAATGAAAATACATCCTGCATATCAGATATTTACATTACAATTCATAACAGTAGCAAAATTACAGTTATGAAGTAGCAATGAAAATAATTTTATCTGAAGCCCGCATACTGTACCCCATGATTGAATTATTGTAAACAGCGATGATTCAATAAAAAGAAAAAAAAAAAGAAAATAATTTTTGGTGGGGGTCACCACAACATGAAGAATACAGGTCACCCCTGTATTAAAGGGTTGCGGCATTAGGAGGCATTAGGAAGGTTGAGAACCACAGGTCTAGAGGATGGATGTCTTATGTCTTATGACACCTCCTTCTGCAACAGAAGAAAGCTACTCAAGCCCAGCATTTCCCAATCCCCAAACTGGCAAGAAAATATTACTCACTTCCCCCACACTGAACAGGAGTCCCATGAATAACATTGAATAATCATGAATAATTATAAGATCCTAGCAGCTACTTATAAGAAGCATACAGGGAAAGTACTTCCCTTTCCTATAAAACATAAGACTAGAAAGAGAAATCCCACCACAAGACCTGAATGCTAAACCAAACTAGGTAACTACCTGCTAAAATAAGATTTAAATAAGACCCAGAGGCTCCCAATACAAAAGCCAAAATACCAAAATA
The DNA here is from genome assembly GCA_963574655.1 of Perodicticus potto. NCBI lineage: Eukaryota > Metazoa > Chordata > Mammalia > Primates > Lorisidae > Perodicticus > Perodicticus potto. Next base: position 35,169 of record CAUYRH010158210.1, on the reverse strand, counting down.
CAATCAAAAATCACTTGCATACTAACAATAGGAAAATCACAACTTGAATAAGGAGGAAAAATGGATAAATCAGATGTTGAAATTATCTAATTAGAATTTTTAAATAAAGCATAATAAAAATACTCTAATAAGCAATTACAAATTTGGGGGGGAGCAAAAAAGCTGTTAAAACAAAAACAGACTGGGTTGGTTCAACAGCAAAGTGAAAATAACAGAGAAAGGTACTGCTACCTTGAAGACAGATCAATAAAATTTATCCAATCTCAAAGTCAGAGAAAACAAAAGGGAAAAAGAAGTGAATAGTCTCAAGGACATTTGGGACAATAACAAACAACACAACGACATTCATATCATCAGAATCCCAGAACAAGAGAAAAAAGAGTGGAGGCTGAAAAGAATATTTTAAAAAATGATAGCCAAATACTTTCAAATTCTGTAAAAGACATAAGCCCACAGAGTCAAGAAAATAAGCAAACTCCAAACAGATTAAACCCAAAGAAATCCATGCCAAGACACATCATAATTAAACTTCGAATATTTAAGACAAAGAAAAATGCCTCATCTTTAGTTAAAAGAATCCACAGTAAATTGACACATGACCTATAAGAAAACATCAAGTTTAATAACAATGGATTTCTCATCAGAAACCAAGGAGGCAGAAAAAAAATAGCTGGGGAAAAAAGAACTATAATGTGTTCATTATACCCACAATGAAACTATTCTTCAGAAATTAAGATGGAAAAAACTCTCACGTTAAAAATAAAGAAAAGAATTTGTCATTAGCTGGTCTGTCCTCAAGTAATGGCCAAAGGAAATTCTTCAAAGAGGAATGAAGGAAAGCTTGGAGGAAAAAAGAACAACAAATAGACCATAAATATAAATACACAGAATAGACTGCTTCTAATGAGTTTCATAAATCATATTTGATGATGAAGACAAAAATTATAATACTCTGATCCTTAAGACAATTATATTTAAAAGTGGAGAAGGTAAAGTGATGTAAATGAAAGCAGGGTTTCCGTACCTCACTTGAGATGGTTGACATCTTGATGCCAGTAGGCTGTGTGTGATAAGTCACATATGTATATTTAATACCCAAAGAAACCGCTAAAAAAAGCATACAAAGAAATACTCTCAAAAACACTGTAAATAAAGCAAAATGAAATCCTAAAAAGTATTATAACCCATAGGAAGCAAATAAAGAGAAACAGAGGCACAACAAACAATAAACAAACAGAGAACAAACAAAATAGGAGAATCAGCCACTAATACATCAAAAACTTAAAGTATATATGGCCCATGTATATATTATTTTTGGATTTACAGGATTATAGAAATGAAGAACAAACTGGTGGTTGTCCTTGGTTGAGATGTGAAAGGGGCTCAGGTAGAAGGGAAGTGAGTATAGTTTTAAAAGAGTAACATGAAGAATCCTTGGAATGGAGGAACTATTCTACAACTTAACTGACAGACACATGAAAGAATCCATGTATAAAAGAAAATTGTATAAAACTGCGCAGAACTAAATATGCACACACACGTATATATAAATAAGTATAAGTAAAACCCGGGAAATTTGAATAATATTGGAAGATTGATGCAAATGCCAAAGGTTGTGATATTGCACATTTTTACAAGAGGTTATTACTGAATAAAATTGTGAAAAGGGTACAAAGAATCACTCTGCTACCATTTCTTACAAGTGTAAAGGAATATATAATTATATATAACATATAATATATATAAATATATATAATTCAAAATAAATGGGTTGTTTTAAAAATATATTTGTTTACTAGTAATCAGGACAATTAATCATAAAATACAATATTTTACTCAAATAGCTAGCAAACAAAAAATATTTTGAAAAGTGTAAGAGCCACAAAACAGGTCTAACACCAAAATGTACATCCTTAAATGCAATCTCAATGTTTATCCAAAGTCAGTCACTAGTAGTTCAATCGAGAAATTCACAAGTGGCATGCTAGTTTCAGATGAAAATTTAAGGAAAAATTTCATTCATATACAGGAGACAAACTTGAAATAAAAGGTTAATTATGATTCACATTTTCATTATATTCCTTTCTTTGCATTTGGAAATGTGTAAATGCTTTAAATAATCAGTACGTCTCAGTAAACATTCAAGGAAATAAAATATAAGTCAATTGAGAGAAAGTATGTGCTTATCATTTGTATACTATTATTTCCATATGCATAAATCTTGTTTTTAATTTGGAGTGTTCTTTATTATATTCCCAATTTATAAAAAAGTAAACCACTGACCCAAAAATAGGTCATTAAAGAAAAAGGATAGTGGTGAGAACAGATATGTGAACATATAAACTAACCCAGGATAATAATGTCAAAATCAAAAGCAAAGGTGCTTCAAATACACCAAGAGTTCTTGATTAGGCCATGATGGAATAATTTAGAAAGCACTGAATTTCCTGCCATAAAAAATTCAAACCAGAAAAAATATATGAAAAATGATTTAGAGATACTGGTTAACATACAGCATGGGACTGTGATTCTGTTATAGCTTAAGACTGTGATTCTAAAGAAAAGAAAAACAGAGTTAGCTCTGTGAATGCCAAAGCACACTAGCTGAAGGCAATGCCCTTGCCATGGTACAAGATGGGGATCACAAAGAGAGTCTGGGGATCTCATGGAGTCGACAGATCAAATATTAGAGTTTAAAGAAGTCAAACCAGTTTGAGTTCGTAAAACCATATCAGAGATGAGGTAACTACAGAGAGAGAAAATTAAGGAGATCTTCAAAAAAGTTCCCTAAGTCTTTACCTAAGAACTGATCTGCATGTGCATGAGAGAAAACTACTTAAGTCTCTGAAAAGGATCAACAAAAAAACTAATAAGCTAAATAATTCTTGACTCTTACACAGGAATGAGAATAGTTTGCATTCCAAACAACAACAGAAAAAAAGACCTCATACTATAGGATGTGTTAGGTTGAGTCCTGAGAAGGACTATCATACTGAAATAAATAAGCAATAAATTAAAAGTTGCTCTGGATCCACTCTAACAAGCCACAGGCGTAAACTGCCAAAACACTAAAACTGGTCATAGGTAAGTTAACTGCTTGTTACTACAAAGTCTCACATCCCTAAAAGAAATCCACCAAAATCCAACAGTCAACAAGTTTAAAGTGTGAAGGACCCAAAAATAATGCAAAAGACAGAATTACCACAATAGAATGTTTTAAAAACCTATTAGAAATACACTCGGGCGGTGCCTGTGGATCAAAGGAGTAGGGCGCCAGCCCCGTATACCAGAGGTGGCAAGTTCAAACCCAGCCCCGACCAAAAACTCCCCCCCCAAAAAAAAGAAAGAAAGAAAGAAAGAAATATGCTCCAAAAAATGTTCAATAATGTTGTAGAAAACATGAATATGATGAAGAGTGATGAAAGATTTTTAAAAAAGACTAAAATGGAATGCTCAGAAATGAAAATAATACCTGAAATGAAGAATAAACTGAATAGAACTAACACAAGATTAGACAGTATAGGAGAAAAGGATAGTGAACTTAAGATATGGAAATAAAAAATTCTCCAAAATGAAGCACACAAACAAAAGACTAAAAACAATTAACACAGTATCCAGGACCTATGTGACAAGATTAACTACTATAATCTAGTGGGATAAGAGTTTGGCATATGTGGTGACAGTACAGTAGACAGAAACATTAGTTTGAAGAAATAATTCTCCCAATTTAATAAAATCTATAATTCTACAAAATCAATAAGGTCAAAAAAAATACAAACAAAGGGGTGGAAAACCTAAAGAAACCTACACTTAGGAATATCATGAAGTGATGAAGACCAAGAAAAAGAACAAATATTAGAAGACAACTGACTTCTAATCAGAAAGCATAAAGATCAGAAGACAAGGGAATCACATTTTTAAACTAATAAGATGAGAAAACTGTAAACTTAGAATTCTATACCAAAAATAACTATCTAAATAGAACTCTAAACACAGCAAACTTTTTTAAAATCTTAAAACAAAACAAACTTTTTCAGACCTAAAAAAGCAGATATTTATCCTAAAATGATGATGGAACTTCTTCAGACTGAATAAAAATGATCTCTGATACCAGCTGGAATTTGGATCTACATAAATGGGTGAAGTTATGTAAGAAGAATAAATGAAGTCATCTCTTATTTTTATTTCCTAAAATGTTAATCTACTATTCAGAACATACATTATAACAATTTATTATGGTGTTTATAACATACATAAAGATGTGATATTAGCTCAAAAGAAATAAGAAAACATTCAGGTATACTGTTGTAAGGTTCTGATACTATATAATAAGTGGTGTAACATTATTTAAAGGTCGACTCTGATAAGCTAATGACGTATATTGTAAATCAGAGAGCGACCTTTACCAAAAGAAAACAAAAATATAGTTAATAAATTAATAGTCCTACAGATTCAAGAAGCTGAATGAAGCATAAACAGGATATTTTCAAAGAAATCTACACCAAATACAAAGCAATGAAACTACTGAAAACTAAAACTGAAGAAAACATCTTGGAAGCTGATAAAGAAAATTAACAAATACTAACAGAGAGAACTACAATTCAAATGACTGTGGCTTTATCGTAAGAAACACAAAACCCAGAAGGAAATGGCCCAACATTTTTAAAGTGCTAAAAAGTAACTATAACTCAGAATTCTGTATCCAGCAGATGGACTGGAGAAGTAACTATAACTCAGAATTCTGTATCTAGCATGGACTTCAGGATTTTCAAAGTATGTACATGTACTATCTAGGAAACTACAGGAAGGTGTAAAGATACCTGAAATGTGGCAAAGTTTCTATATTCCAATCTATGTAGTAAAATATTGGTTTATGTAGATCTTTAAAAGTTAAGTATACATGTATGATTCATAAAGTAATCACTTTAAAAAATTACATATATAATAGTAAATACTATGTTAGATAAAGTTTAAAAGGAATACTAAAACATATTCAAATAACCCAGAAGAAGACAAATGGGAAACAAAAGAAACATAGAGAAAATAAATAATAAAATAGCAGGCCTAAATTTAAGCATAACAATAATTACATTAAAGAACTTAATAACTGAGAAAAATACAATCATAGAAGGAAAAAAAAAGAAATGGATAGACAGACATATGAGGCAAAAATGAAAATAGTATGTTTAAAGCCAAGCATATTGAATATTATATTAAATGTAAATTATCTAAAGGTAGCACCTGACAGGTTTTTTAAAAGCTAAATCATAACAGCTATCAAAGCAACTAAAACCTATGAAGTATAAAATTCAATGGTAAAAGTAAGTATATGGTACAATTCAAAATACTCTAATACTATAATGATTGTGTATAAATCACTTATATCTTTAGTATAAAGATTGAAAGGCAAAGTTATTACAAATAATAATAGATACAATGGTTATAAGGGATACACAATATGAATAGTTATAAACTGTGACATCAAATACATAAAATGTGAGGGTTGGTGATGGAGTAAAAGTGGAAGGTTATATTATGTGATCTAAATTTAATTGTCATCAGTTTCAAATAGCTTATTATAACTATAAGATGTTTTATGTAAACCTGATAGTATCTACAAAGCAAAAACCTACAGTGGATACAGCAGAGTAAAAGTAGAAAAGCGAAACATACCACTACAGAAAAAATCTAATCACAAAGGAAGACAGCAAGAAGATAGGAACAAAGGATCTCTACAACAACCAGAACAGAATTAACAAAATAACAATAATAAGCCCCTACCAATAATTACTATCAATACTTACTTTGTATGTAAATAGATTAAATTCTCCAAGCAAAAGACACACAGTGGCTAAATGAACAAAAATTTAAAAACCCAACTGTATGCTGCCTACAAGAGAATCACTTCACCTTTAAGGACACACATACACTGAAAGAGAAAGTATGGGGAAAGGTAGTCCATGCAAATGGAAACCAAAAGGAAGCTGGGATAGCCATCCTTAAAGAGGTAAAATAAACATCAAGTCAAAAACTGTAAGATAAAACAAAGTCATTATATAATAATAAAGTGACCAATTCGTCAAGAAAATATAATAATTATAAATTTACCCATAAGCGTACAGAGTATTTGATCTAAACACAAAAAACAAATATAATTGATGTGAAGGGACAGACAGATTACAATACAGTGAGAATTAGGGACTTTGGCACCCCACTTGCATCAATGAAGAGGTCCTTCAGACAGAATTACAAAAAGAAAACACTGGATTTAAACTACACTTTAAGCTGAAATGGACCTGAAAGAAATATAGAGAATATTCCTTCCACAGCAGTAGAATATACATTTTTCTCACATATGAAATATTCTCCAAAACAGATCACATTTTGGACCAACAAGAAAGCCTTAACGATTCAAAAAGATTGAGTTCATATCAAGTATGTTTTCTGACCAGAAATGAACAATAGGAAAATTTCAAAAAATTCAAACATATGTAGAAATTAAAGAACATGCTCCCGAACGACCAATGAGTCAAAGAAGAAAAAAAAGAAAATTAAAAAATATCTTAACACAAATGAAAATTATACACAACCTACCAAAATTTATGGAATAGAAAAGAACAATTTTAATAGGGGAGTTTATAGCAATAAATGCCTATGTCAAAAAGGAAAAATATCTCTAATGAACAACTAAGGTTACACCTCAAGGAACTAAAAAATGGAAGAAAAAACTAAGCCAAAAGATGGCAGAAGAAAGTAAATAATAAAGATAAAAATAGACATAAATGAAATAGAAACAACATAAAAGATCAAAAAAAGTAAACTGATTTTTTGATAAAGAAAATTGATAAACATTTAGCTAAACTAAGAAAAAAGAAAATACTCAAAAAAATAAAATTAGAAATGAAAGTGGAGACACTACAACTGATACCACAGGCATACAAAAGATCACAAGAAAGTATTATTAACAATTATATTCCAAAAAGTTGGATAACCTAGAAGAAATGGATAAATTCCTAAACCATACCATCAAGACCAAATCATGAAGAAATAAACCAATAATGAAGAAAAAGACCAATAATGAGTAAGAAAATCAGTAATCAAAAAAGCCTAAGAATAGATGGTTCACTAGCGAATTCATTTAAACATTTAAAGAAGCATTAACATCAATCCGTCTTAAACTTTTCCAAAAATATGAAGAGGAGAGACAACTTCCAAACTCATTTTACAAGGTCAACATTACCCTAATGCCAAAGCCAGATGAAGGCACTATAAGAAAAGAAAATTATAGGTCAATATCCCTAAGAACACAAATGCAAAAATCCTCAACAAATTGAAAATTAACAGCACATTAAAACAATCATTCACCACAAAAAGGTGGAATTTATCCTAGGAATGCAATGAAGGTTCAATATACACAAATCAATAAATACAACACACCATATTAACAGTACGAAGGAAAAAAAGTATGATCATCTCATTAAATGTAGAACAAGCATTTCATAGAATTAGATATCATTTAATGATGAAACACTAAAAAAAAGTATGTACAGAATTTGCCTCAACACAATAAAGGCCATATATATGACAAGGCCACACTTACCATAATATTTAACAGTGAAAAGTTGAAATCTTTTCCTCTAAGATTAAGAACAAGACAAGGATGGGCAAGGATGCTCACTCTCACTACTTCTTTTCAACATAGTGCTGGCAGTCCTAGCCAGAGGATTTAGGTACAAGAAAGAAATAAAAGACACTCAAAATGGAAAGAAGTTGAACTGTTTATTGCTATCACTCCCCCATTAGAACAGATGGCATGATATTATATATACAAAATCCTAAAGATGCCACAAAAAACAACTGCAAGAAGTCATAAACTCAATAAAGTTTCAGAATATAAAATCAACGTACAAAAATCAGCAGCATTTCTATGCACTAGCAAGGAACTACCTGAAAAGGAAATCAAGAAAACAATCCCTCTTATAATAATGTTAAATAAAATCAAATACTTAAAAATATATTTGACCAAGATATCACCAGACCATGAGTATATTTCTCAGCTTGCCTTTCCCTAAGCACTCAATTAGACTCTTAAGACATAAGGGGGCTATTATTTACTGTGTACCTGGCATAGACTCTTTATCGCTCTAAAGAATTATAGTAAATGTCTTCAAAAGACACTCACTTCGACACTTACATGACAAACATCAATCTCCATTACAGCTCTAGGTTCAAAGCCTCACTTGTTTGCATTTGTTCATAGAGCGCCATCACTTCTTCAGATTTACATTTGTGTGTGCTATAACAAGAGAGACTCATTATCTTCAGGGCACTTGAACCCTGCTGCTGCTTGATGCAAAAGTAATTCCGGTTTTGGAACATGAATTTTACATTATTATACCAAAGCTCAAATACCTCTTTATTAATGAAAATAGGAACCATTACAATCAACACATTGTTGCCAACAAGAAATAAGTTTGTTTCTTCCAGTAGCACAAAAATCCATGGCATCAGTATATGATGCACTATTAGAAAGCATTTTCTGTATCCTGCTGATTGTGGACAAGTTTTCCTTGCAAAAACTTGTCAAGATGCTTGAAGAAGTGGTAGTCGGTTGGTGAGAGGTCAGGTGAATATGGTAGATGAAGCAAAACTTCGTAGTCCAATTTGTTTAAGTCTTAAAGTGTAGATTGTGCAACATGCAGTAGGGTATTGTCAGAGAGAGAAATTGGGCCCTTTCTGTTGACCAATACCAGCTGCAGGCATTAAAGTTTTCAGTGCATCTCATCGATTTGCTGAGCGTAATTCTAGAGTAATGGTTTTACCAAGATTCAGAAAGCCATATAGAAGATCAGACCATAGCATAAAACCAGTGATCATGACCATTTCTTGGTGCCAGTTTGGCTTTGGAGGTTTCTCTCTCAGTCCACCCACTGAGCTGGTCATTGCCAGTTGTCCTGTTAAATTCACTTTTTGTTGCCCATCACAGTCTAATCGAGAAATGGTTTATTGTTGTTGAGTAGAATAAAAAAAAAAAGACAACAATTGCTCAAATTTTTAGTCAGCTCATGAGTCAACGACCACTTATTGAGCTTTTTTACCTTTCCAATTTGCTTCAAATGCCAAACATCCAATGGTCAATGGTCAATGCTGAGTTCTTCAGCAACTTTTTGTGTAGTTGTCAGAGGATCAGCTTTATTGATTGCTTTCTGTTGGTCATTATCAACTTCCAATGGCTAGCCACTGAATTCCTCATCTTCAAGGCTCTCATCTCCTTTGTAAAACTTTGAACTACCAATGCACTGTACATTCATTAGCAGTTCCTGGGCCAAATCCGTCATTGTTGTGAGTGGTCTCTGCTGTTTTATGGCCCTTTTTTACCTCCAATAAGAAAATCACTCAAATTTTTTTTTGTCTGACATCATTTCCATAGTCAAAAATGAATATAAACTAAACAGCAAGTAATATTTCATTAACAAGAAAACAAAAAGCGTTGAAGCACATTAAAATGATGCATAACTAAACCATGTTTATTTAAGAATGTATTTCAGTATCAAGCAATAAATATCAATAATGCAAAAACCACAATTACTTTTTGACCAACCCAATAACAATAGAGTAGCTGTATAGGTAAAATACAACCATTTTTAACTTTATAAATCACTAAGCTATTCTCCAATTTTAGTCAAACAAACAAATAACAAAGAAATATCAACTAAAATACTTTGTTGTCATACTCCAAGTTATTGGTATTATTTAAGTCTATTAGGAACTGAAACAAATATGATAAAATTGAAAAGTGTTCTTTGTATCCTACTTCAAAAAGTATATTTTTAAAATAACTATATTAGTAAATTTTTTATTCTTAAAAATAGAAAAAATGTAAAAAAAAAAAAAATAGAAAAATGTGCACTGTTCTGCCCTATGCAAACATCAGTCTCAATTCCCTCCCTCGTGGTGCCCTCTTAGCAAGTAAGGGCAAAACTTAATAAGAACAAATGAAACAATAAATGTAAATGTTCATCTGTCTATAGACATGACATTTAGATGTCTCTTTGCTTTAATATAAAAATAAATTCTCTAAGCAAAATTTTTTTCTCAAGTTTTAGTACTGATAATTCTTGAAAAAAACAGTTTACTGAAAAAAAAATTATTTACCCCTACTGCTAACACAATAGCTAAGTATCCACAATATTTAATAACGACTATCACTTCACCTTCCAAGAACTCTCCACAACTCCCTTTCTGGATATTCATCTAACCCTAACCCTAACCCTAACCCATTTTCTATACAGATATTATAGCATTAGTTTTTATAAGCTGCAAATATAACCAAGTTTTAATCCTACTAACCTACTAAGACATTTTCCTTTTTATTGCTCATAAAATAAATGTGAAAATCCTTGAAAAAAAAAATAAATGTAACCAAGGAGGTAAAAAGTCTGTGTACAAAAAGCTATCAAACACTGATTAAAGAAACTAAAGATCTCTCTCTCTCTCTCTCTCTCTCTCTCTCTCACACACACACACACACACACACACACACAAAGACATCCCACATTCATAGGTTGGAAGAATATTGCTAAAATGTCTATGCTATTCAATGCAATTGTTACTATAATTCTAATCATAGTTTTCCAAAAAAAAAATAGAAAAAAATCCTAAAATTAGTATGGAACCACAAAAGGCACCAAATAGCTAGGGCAATCTTGAGAAAAAGGAACAAAGCTGGTGGCATCCCATTACTTGATTTCAAAATCTACTACAAAGCTCTAATAATCAAAACAACATGATACAGGCAAGACACTGGCAAAATACCAATGCAACAGAATAAAGAGCCTGAAAATAAATTCACACATTTCCAGTCAACTGATTTTTGATAAAGATGTCAAGAACATACAATGGGGAAAAGATAATATCTTTAATAGTTCTGGAAAAAATATACATCCACCAGTAGAAGAATGAAATTAGAACTGCATCTTATACCATACACATGAATCAATTCAAAATGGATTAAAGTCTTAAATATAAGGCCTAAAATAGTAAAAATTATTAGGAAAAAACATAATGGAAAAGCTAATGACATTGGTTCAGCAAAGATTTCTTGTATATGACCTCAGAACAGAGACAACAAAAGCAGAAATAGACAAATGGTATTACATCAAACTAAAAAGCTTCTGCACAGCAAAAAAGTTGTTTTTTAAAAAGTGAAGAGTTCACCTATGAAATAGGAAAATACATCTGCAAACCATACATCTGAGAAAAGATTAATATCCAAAATATATAAGGAACTCAAACAACTTAATAGCAAGAAAACAAATAACCTGACTAAAACACTGGCCAAGGACATTTTTCAAAAGAAGTCACACAAATGGCTAATAGGCATATGAAAAAATGGTCAACCTCATTAACCATCAGAGAAATGCAAATTAGAACTACAGTGAAATATCATCCACACTGTTCAAATGGCTATTATCAAAAAGATGAAAGTTAACAAGTACTAGCAAGAGTGTGCAGAAAAGCAAACCTTTGTATACTATTAGTGGGAATGTAAATTAATACCACCATTATGAAATACAATATGTGGATTCCTCAAAACATTAAAAGTAGGCTTGGCGCCTGTGGCTCAAGCAGCTAAGGCACCAGCCATATACACCTGAGCTGGCGAGATCGAATCCAGCCCGGGCCCGCCAAACAACAATGATGGCTGCAACCAAAAAAAATAGCCAGGCATTGTGGTGGGCACCTGTAGCCCCAACTACTTGGGAGGCAGAGGCAGGAGAATCGCTTAAGCGCAGGAGTTGGAGGTTGCTGTGAGCTGTGATGCCATAGCACTCTACCCAGGGTGATAGCTTGAGGCTCTGTCTCAAAAAAAAAAAAAAAATTAAAAGTAGAACTACCATGTGATTCAGGAATCCCACTATTGGGTATATATCTAAAGATTATAAAATCAGTGTGCTAAAAAGATAATCTGTGATCCTATATTCATTATAAAATTTGTCTCAGTAGCCATCCATCAACATATGAATAGATAAGGAACATATATTATACTGTTGACCTTTGAACAACACAGGTTTGGATTGTACAAGTCCACTTATACTAGATTTTTTCCTCCAAATGCAGATCAAAACTACAGTAGAACCTCTGTAAGTTGACCAAGGGATTATATAACACCCTAGTCAACACACAGAGGTGGCAATATAAGGAATTTCCATGGAGTATATTTGGTGAATGTCAAGTCTATGAAAATTAGGTCAACTTAAGGAGGTGGTCAACTATGGAGGTTCCACTATATAGTATTCTGTGGATATAAAATCTATCTATAGAGAGGATCAAATTTTTCCATGTGTAGGTTTCACAGGACAGACTGCAAAACTTTAGTAAGCACAAATTTTGGTATGCATGTCTGGGAACCAATTCCCCACAGATATAAAGAGGCAAATGTTATATACACCACGGAATACTATTTGGCCTTTAAAGAGTAGGAAATCCTGTCAATTATGACAAAATGAATGAACTCGGATATCCCTACATCTGACATAGAAAATAAAAACATAGTTAAAATTACAAAGAAAGTTCTCTATTACAAAGAAAGTTCCCGGGCGAGAGAGTTTTACTGATGAACTCTATCAAACATTTAAGATAATAATAATATCATTTCTACACAAACTCGCACAAAATAAAAAGGATAAAACATTCTCCAAATCTTTTAGCCATTACCCAGATTACAAAACCAAAGATATTACAATAAAAATATATATATGGTCCAATAACTCTTATGAATATAGACATAAAAATCTTTAACAATAAAAATAAATCTTTGCCAATATTTTAACAAATGAAACCCAAAATATATGAAAAAGATAATACATTATGACCAAATAAGGTTTATGCAAGAATGCAATAGTGATTTAACATGTGAGAATCAATCAATATCATTTATCCTATTTTTAAATTTTTTTTAAAAAGATCTCAATAAATATGAGAAAACTATGTTGAGGAAATTTAACTTTATTCAGGAAAAAGACTCTCCACAAAACAGGAAAAAAAATAAATTTCCTCAATCTAATAAATGGCATTTGAAAGAAATTAGTAACACAATAATTAAAAGACTGAATATTTCACTCCTAAAATAAGAAAAAAGCAGGAATGTCTGTGCTCACTACTTCAACTCAGTATTGTAGTAGAGACCTTACCAGTACAATAAGATAAAGAAAATAAGTAAAGGCCATATAAATTGAAAAGTAAGAAGTAAAACAATATTGATTAGCCTATCATCTATGTAAAAAATGAGGAATTGTCTACCAAAAGGCTATGTGAATTAATAAGTATGTTTAGCAAGGTTGCTTATACCAGTTCAATATTTAAAAATCAATCTCCTTTCTAACTACTAACTATACCATTTAAATAATAAAAAAAATAGTTAGAAATAAATTAGCAAACAAGGTGTAACACTAGTACATTGAAAATATAAAATATTGCTGAAACAAAGGAGGCCTAAATAAATGAAGAGATATACATGTCCACAAATTAGAAAATTTAGTATTGTTATGGATTCAATTCTCTCCTCTATAGATTCAATGTCATACCAAATAAAAATCCTTGCAGGCTTTTTTAGGAAATTGGTGAACTTATTCTAATTTTTGCATGGCAATGTGAAGTACATAAAACAGCCCCAAATTTTAAGAATAGAAAAAAAGATGAAGGATTCACACTGCCAGATTTATCAATAGGGCATAGTTTGGAGTGTGCATAATATACACCATAAGATACACCAGTGGACCAGAACAGAGTCCAAAGATTGACTCACACATATATTATTTATTTTTCAACACATATTAGAGAAAGAAATACCTTTTAAAGAAATAATGCTGGAACAACTGAGTATTTACTTTTTAATCTCAGCCCTTTCACCACGTGTGAAATTCCCTCAAATGGATCATAGATACTTGAGGACAAGACCCAAAATTATAAAACATCTATTAGAAACGGGAAAAATCTTTACGACCTTAAACTTAACAAAGATCTTTTAGATACAACACAAAAAGCTAGACATTTAAAAACTAATAAATTGGGCAGCGCCTGTGGCTCAGTGGGTAGGGTGCCGGCCCCATGTACCAAGGGTGGTGGGTTCGAACCCAGCCCCGGCCAAACTGCAAGAACAACAACAAAAAAACAGCCAGGCGTTCTGTCGGGCGCCTGTAGTCCCAGCTACTCGGAAGGCTGAGGCAAGAAAATCACTTAAGCACAGGAGTTGGAGGTTGCTGTAAGCTGTGACGCCACAGCCCTCTACTGAGGGTGATAAAGTGAGACTCTGTCTCTACCAAAAATAAATAAATAAATAAATAATTTAAAAGAACCTAATAAATTATATTTCATCAACATTAAAAACCTCTGCTTTTAAAAGATGTAAAGATCTCACACACAGGGAAAAATATTTTCACAACATATATCAGATAAAGAACTTATATCCAGAATACACAAAGAACTCATACAATTCCATAATAAGTAAACTCTACTTTTTAAATAGACAAAAATATGTATCTTCACCAAAGAAGATATATAGATTTCAAACACTAAAATAAAAAGATGCTCAGGATCCTTAGTTATCAGCATCCTCAGTTACAAATAAAAACTATAAGATTTCACTTATGGTTATGATCCAAACAGAAAAGTTAAAAAGACCAACAATACCAAGTATTGGTGAGGATGTGAGAGCAAAATAGGTGAATTGCAAATGATACTATCACTTTGGTAAACAGTATGGTATTTTCCTATAGTTACACATAATTACCAAACAACTCAGCAGTCCCACTCTTCATTACTCACACAAGGGACAACAACAACAACAACAACAACAACAAAAAGCCCACGCAAAGACTTGTATGCAAATATATTCATAACAGCTTTCTTCAAAAGACCTGAAACCTGGACCCAAATGTTCTGCAACTGGTGAACGCATAAACAAATTGTGATTTATCCATACAACTGAATATTCCAATCAAGAACAAAAAGGAATTAGTACAAAAACAAGGATGACTTTCAAACTTACTATGATAATGATAGAAGGCTCGTAAGAAGGGTACATACCATATGATTATATTTATATGAAATTCAAAATGAAGCAAAAATATGCTCACATAAAACAGATCAGTGATTACCTGGGCGCATGAGTAAATTTGGGGGGGGATAGAAATGTGCTGTCTCTTGATTGAGGTAATGTTTACACAACTATTTAAATTTACAAAAGCTCATCGAGTTGTACCTTTAAAATTGGTGTTTTTATACATACCCATACATATTTGCAGGTGACAAGTAAATCTGTTTTTCTCAGTCCTCCTCATTTCAATACACGGCATATCCATTTTTCCAGTTCCTCAACCGCATATCTTAGAAATGTGCCTGACTCCTCTCTCTCACATTCTGCCTATGCTCTCTCAGCCAATTTTGTTGTCTAAATTTCCAAAACAAATCAAGAATCCAAATACTCCCTACTATTTTCTCTTCTAACACACTATTGTAAAACAATGTCATTATTCATCTGAATTACTGTAAATCACTAAAAACACACAATACAGTGTATCTTAGGATTCTAATAAAGCACAAACTATTTATATGGCTCCCTTATGCAGACAATGAGATATTTAGACCACACAAAACACAAACTGCATACATAGAGTACCCCTCATCCTATCCCACCCCTTAATCACAAAATTGGGGCCACATCTACCGTGCATCTTAGAAAGATACAGGCGAACCTTACTAAATGCAGAATACAAATGTCTTCATACAATAACTAAGAAAATGCCATGAAGGCTATGTTAATCAGTTTGATGAAAATAGTTCAGATTATGAAACCAGCACATTGTACCCCTTGATTGCACTAATGTACACAGCTATGATTTAATAATAAAAACAATACAAAAAAAGAAGTAGAAAACTTCAATAAACAAGTAACAAGTAACAAGATCAAAGCCATAACATAATAAAAAGCCTCTTAACAAAAGCAAACCTGCCTGAAACCTGATGAATTCACTGCTGAATTCTGCCAAACACTTAAAGAAGAACTAATACAATGATTTTTGTTTTTGTAAACTGCTAAATTTTAGCGTGTTTTTTTTTTTACATAGCAGTAGATAACCAGAACAAAATCTATTCTACTTACAAAATCTATTCTAGAGAACTGTTTTAAGGGCACTGACCTCTTTGTGGTAGTTGACCTAGGAGAACTATTCCCTTCTTGAAACTCTCCTTTGACTTCCTTGACAATTGTTCCTGGTTCAACTCCTGCATTTCTGGTTGCTGCTGCTTAGTTTCCCTCCTCTACTCCTTTTATTTCCCCCCCTTAAGTATTGATGTTCCAACTTTAGCCCTCTTCTTTTCTGATAAATCACACTCTCCCTGAAAAAACTCACCCATCTCCAAGTTGACATCAGCCCACACACCTCTTTTCTGAGCTATAGTCTCATAAAACCAATTGCCTACTGACCATCTCTACCTGGATGTTTCACATTCAGTATGTCTAAAATGGATCTCTTCATTTTCCTCTCATTCCAACATGTTCTTATCCACATAGTTGCTGAAGCCAGAATCCTGAGGGTTATTTCAGACCCCTTCTTCTTCTCTGCCTCAACACTCAGTCAGTCACCATGTCTTCTCAAGCCCACCTCCTAAATGCACGTAAAAAGTATCACTTCCTCTGCTTACTGTCCTGAACTATTGCCAGAGACCCTAACTGGTTTAACTTTCTCCACTTTGTTTTCCTCTAAACTACTTTCCACATCATGGCCAGTGGTTAAAAACATGGACTTTAAAAATATATAGATCTGGTTTTTTCTTTTTTTTTTTTCAGACACAGTTTTACTTTGTCACCCTCAGTAGAATGCCATAGTGTCATAGCTCACAGCAACCTCAAACTTGGGTTCAAGGGATCCTCTTGCCTCAGCCTCCCAAGTAGCTGGGACTACAGGCACCCACCACAATGCCTCGCTATTTTTAGAGATGGGGTCTTTCTCTTACTCAGGCTGGTCTTGAACTCCTGAGCTCAAGAGATCCACCTGCCTCAGCCTCCCAGAATGCTAGGACTGCAGGCATAAGCCACTGTGCTGGGCTATAGATCAATTTTTTTCTTTTTTTTTTATTATTAAATCGTAGCTGTGTACATTAGTGCAATCAAGGGGTATAATGTGCTGGTTTCATATACAATCTGAACTATTTTCTTCAAACTGTTTAACATAGCCTTCATGACATTTTCTTAGTTATTGTATGAAGAAATTTGTATTCTGCATTTAGTAAGTTTCACCTTTACCCTTCTAAGATGCACCGTAGGTGTGATCCCACCAATTACTCTCCCTCCACCCGTCCTTTCCCCTCCCCTCCCCTCCCTTCCCTCCTTTCCCCATACTCTTGTGGTATACTTGGGTTATAGCCTTCATATGAAAGCTATAAATTAGCTTCACAGTAGGGATGAGTACATTGGATACTTTTTCTTCCATTCTTGAGATACTTTGCTAGGGCAAAATGTACAGACTCCTTTAATTTTTTTATTTCAGGTTAATATGAGGGTACAAACAACTAGGCTACAATATTTGCATTTGTTGGGTAGAGCTCCTCTTGTACTTGTGCCCCACACCCAAGAGGTGTGCCGTGTACCCTTACATTGTGCCCATTAAGTGGGAGCACAGCAATCCTCCATTCTCTTCCCGTCTGCCCCTCTCTCATTTCCCCTCCCCCCAACTTGAATTGAGTTTTTCTCTCATGTGGGTGTATATTAAATCGTCTACTGGCTTCATATTGGATACGTTGGATACTTGCTTTTCCAATCTTGTGATACTTTACTCAGAAGACTGTGCTTCAACTCCATCCAAGTTAATACAAAAGTATCCATCTTTTTAATGGCTGAATAGTATTCCATGGTATAGGTATACCACAGTTTGTTAATCCATTCCTGGGCCAATGGGCATTTAAATTATTTCCACATCTTGGCAATTGTAAACTGAGCTATGATAAACAATCTAATGAAAATGTTCTTATAGTAAAATGATTTTTTTGCCTTCTGGGTAGATGCCTAGCAATGGGATTGCAGGATCAAATGGGAGGTCTGATTTGAGCCCTTGAGGATTCTCCATACTTGTTTCCAAAGAGGCTGTATGAGTTTGCAGTCCCACCAACAGTGTAAAAAACAATCTTGTGCAAAAATTAGTAATAAAAAATGTCCAGTGTCTCCTTGTTTAGACAATCTCAGTAACAATGATTTGTAATCTGGAGAATAAAAAACATCGTATAATGAGCCAGCAGCTGAGGTCTTTGAACTCATTTATATTTCTTCTGTAGCAATACTCTCTACTGTGTTTGTTGCTGGGGTATTTTTTTTAACATTTATTAGTCAGAATTTTTCCTCCCAATTTATAAGGCAAGCTAAATGGGGATATAGTAGAAAAATAAATGGTAGTTAGACAAAACAAGTTGTTTTCCCCAAGTGTTATTGTTAAAATCAATCTCTCTCTCTTAAAATCCAAACATTATATAAGGATAAAGCACACACTACATTCTGACTTTGAAACGTATGATACATTTAAACTTCACAAGTATCAACATAGACTTTGCGGAAGGGATTTAAACAGTGTTCAAATGGGTGCCCTTTCAAGCACAGGAGGCTAATGTATAGGAGAACCTCCCAGCGGGCGCCCACGGTGGTGGGAGACCAGTGAAGTCTGGCTGAAGCCAAGGTCCCTTCTGAAAGCCATCATCAGAAACAGGTTGAGCCGGTCCGACGACTCCTCATCAGCACCTGTCATCAACAAAGGTGGGTTAAACTTTAACTCCACCTTAGGAGCCTGCTGTAGACTGTTGTAGCTCAGAACTGTTGCCAGCATGGGTAACACAGGAAGTGCATTTGCAGAATAGTTACTACCAGGTATTTGGTCAATAATATGTTGGCTACGCTAACTAGATTAAATCAGAGTGCATTTCTTATAGTCATTATCTTCATTTTAGAAAATGTTAACTGTAATTTCACATGAAGCTAAATCTATACACAATAAAAATACTGCTTATTTTAACGTGTGTTGCTCCTCTGAATAGACTGCCTGTAAAGAATGATTTGAAAATACTGAATTCCCAATACTGGGTTAAGGAAACATTTATTCTGTGCATTGTTACTAAATTGTCCTCCCAGCTACCGATAGCTATTTCACATTTTATATGAATCTATCAGTCTCTCAATAAATGTAAAATATCTTAAAAGACAAAAATGAAAGCAAATTTGAGGAACTTCTTTGAAGCACTTATTAATATTTTTTTCCTACTTGGAAGATAAAAAGTAGTTGACAGAAGTAATTTATTCTGAAACCTCAGTTTCTGAAATGATAACTAAATACTCAAAAGAATCCAAGTTTTGGTTAGCCTTTTGGTGGTGGGTAAACTCAACTTAAATGACCTATTTGTAAAATTTCATTGTATTCAAGCATAAATAGTAGTAATACAGACGAGATGATGACAGGGAAGCTGCAATCTTTTCTCCAGGCTATTGTAACTAATGTTGTTTTTTGTATGTTTGTTTGTTTTATGACAAAGATCCAAAGTATCAGGAAGAAGCATGGATTTTATGGTTTGAGCTCATTAGGTAGAATTTTACTTTTTCAGTCAATTAGAAGCCCCTAGTGACATCCTAAAAGGAGCAGCAAATTCCAAACAATACCCAAGAGAGCAAGCAGCATGTAAAAAATGGAACGAAGTTGTATGTAGGGAGTTGAGGAATAAAAAAATCCCGACTCAACACGTTTAAAGTTCAGATAGGAGTTTCTGATTAGCCAATGAGTGGGGGTAATTGGTTATGAAAAGCAGTGAAGAGAAGCATGGTAGATTGAACCTGTGTTTCCGTCTATTCCCTCCCCAAAATACACTGAAAAGACAGTAAAGGGATTTTTTAAAGCATAAATCCCTGTAGACAAATAGAAGAAAAGATATGGCAGTTGCCAGATTTGGGAAGCTGGAAAGCAGGTGAACAAGTAGCAACTACCTTGGCAAACTAGCGGTAGCCAGGATGTGAGGAGCGGATGGTAGAAAAATGCCAGCCATAGAGGATCTGACTCGAAGAAAACAAAAAAAGCACAGGCATTGGAAGCACCATGCGGCTCTCATAATGAGGCTGCACTTAGTAATGAACCTAAAGGGGGCTAAATGCCCATGTAAAAGTCACCTTGTCTCTGAATCCTGACCCTCACCTTACCCAGCCAGGTGACTTACTCTCCTCCCTCCGGGCAAAAGACTCGAGTTTGCCTTCCGGAGAGACTGAGTTAAGGAGCATCTGAAGCAAAAGCTTGCTGGAGCAGCTTGCTGATGACTGGGGATTCAGTGAAAAACCTACATAAAGCGAAGGCAAACTTCCCACCACCACCCTGGCTTGTACTCAGACCCTTCCAGGCAGAACCGAGAATCCCTTCTGGAGAAACCAACCAGACCAAGAGAGAAAAGGGACAGATACCGACGCTTCAGGGCTTTTCCAACAAAGTAACCCAGCCGGATCGTCCTGCAGCAAGACCTACCATCACAGAGCCTCCTTCAGCGCATGTGAGCACACATCCCCACATGTACACATACATACACACATACACATACACAACCACACACACATATACACACCCACACATATACACCCACACCCACAAATACATGAGTTTCCAGACTGAAAAGGCCCACTGAGTTTCTAAGACACCTGCCCACACACACTTCCTAATCGATTTCTAACATGAAAGACAAAGTCAAAAAAAAAAACAAGGAAAGAAGAGGAGAAAAGTAGCAGAAGCAAATTTCTTAAAACTCAAATAAGTCCTTCACAAATGTAATTTATTTTGAGAGAGAGGGTCTTGCTCTGTGGCCTGTCGAGGATGCAGTGCCGTCATCATAACTCACAGCAACCTCAAACTCCTGGGATCAAGTAATCCTCCAGCCTCACTTTCCAAGTAGCTGGGTTTACAGGCTCATGTCGTCCTGCCCAGCTATTTTTTATTTTTATTTTTTTGGTAGAGGGAGGGTTTCAGTATGTTTCTCAGGCTGGTCTCAAACTCCTGACCTCAGGTGATCCTCCTTCCTTGGCCTCCCAAAGTGCTAAGATTATAAGCATGAGCCACTGCGCCCAGCAAAATATTGTATTCTTAACCTAAAAATAGGAGCTATTTTTTTAAAGTGTTTCCATAAGATAAAATAGCTCAAAGAATTTGAAAATGTTATGGGAGGAATGGAAAATTCAAGAAAAAGAATTGGAAAGTAAAGTAGTAGCATTGAAGAAATTTCCTAGAAAGTAGGAGAGAGAAAAAAAAAAAAATATATATATATATAATACACAAGAAAATCAAGGGAGAGGGTGTCCCTGTGTCTCACAGTTGTGTGGAGTGGGTTGAGCCTTCCCAGGGCTTAGGTAAAGTATTTTCCTCACAATAGTTAATTTTTCTTGCTCTCAATTTACTTACTGCAGCTTGTTCAGTTGCAGAGGCAAATAAATGTGTAGGGTTGTGACGAGAGACCAGAGGTTTTAGATTGAAAGGCCTCCAGGGCCAGGCAGGTAAGACCAGGGCTTGCAGGGAGGGGTGGGGCTCGGTGCGAGTGAGAGGCTGCCTTGGCCACTCACCTCCAATGCATTGCGCCAGATCTTTTTCAAGAGACCTGGAAATCCACATGTTTATATAGAATCTCTCGATTTTTTATGTATTGTCAATAAATTGAATTTTTGGAAAAACACTATGCAAGACAAACAAACAAGCAAACTGTGTGCCCCATGGACTGCCGCTTATGCCCCCAGCAGTGAGGATCACTGCCTCGTGGAGGTGAAGGCTGTGGGGAGAGAGAACCAATAAATGACAGATGGTGATAGGTGTCAAGAATGGGATCAACAGGATGATGTGACAGGAACAGGGCCAGGCTCCTTCTTCAGATGGGGTGGCCTGTGAGGAGGTGACGTCCTCGATGACACGGAGAGGGTGGGAAAGAGTCCCCCGTGGGGCAGGGCCACGAGCCAACAGAAGGGAACGCCCTAAGGGAGGAAAAGCTTGGTGTACTTGATAGTTTGTTTTGATACCGTATTTACTAAATGCTGTAATCTGTTAATGAATAATTTGGCTTTCTTGACATCAGGAAAGGGGAACCATGACTCTAAGGCATGGTCACCCCAGTCTCACAGTCATCTCAGTTTGAGAAGCTGAGGACCTATTTTGGCAGCCAGGGAACCTTTACACTCACAGACATGGTTGTGCTTGACAGGGTTTGAGGCGATAGTATGAATGAGTCACCGAGATCTTTGCCAGTGTGCACACAATATTTTGTTAAACAAAATTTTATTTTTTTATTTTTGGAGATAGTCTCACTCTGTTGCCCAGGCAAAAGGCCTACCTCACAGCAACCTCAAAATTCTAGGTTCAAGTGATCCACCTGTCTCAGCCTCCAAACTAGCTGGGACTACAGGTGCCCTCAAAACAAGGCCCAGCTAATTTTTCGATTTTTAGTAGAGACAGGGGTCTCAGTCTTACTCTAGCTGGTCTCGAACCCCTGAGCTCAAGGGATCCTTCCGCCTTTGAGTTCCAGAGTGTTAGGATTACAGGTGTGAGCCACCACACCTGGACCGTAACATGAAATTTTAAAATCTCAATGAGGACAACTTCCTTTTAGGAAACAGTCTTTTCTGTATGATTAAAGAAATCCATTTTCTGCCCCCCCAAAAAACAAAGAAAATAAAGAAAGAATATCAGGGGTCAACCTCCTCATCAAGGACCTCCAGAAAAAAACAGAGAACAAAAACAAACAAACAAAAAAAACACTAAAGAGGAGATTATTTCTCAGACCTGGGCCTGAGTTTCCAGAATGAAAGGGCCCACTGAGTTTCTAAGACAATTAAAGACCTTTACAAAATCACAGTATCAGAAAACTTCTAGAACTCTGTGTACAAAGAGATAATTATAAAAATCACTGACAGAAAAGAAAAAAAAGATTGATTGAAACCAAAGGATCAAGGATCAAAGAGCCATCAGGTTTCTGAACAACAGTCGGAAGCTGGAAGACAATGAAGGAAAGGCTTTGAAAACTCAGAAAGAAAATTATTTCCTCCCATCAGAATTATCATCCACTACGAAAACAGAGTACAGACCCTTTCAGAAATGCAAGGTTTCAAAACTATATAATTAGTGTCTGACACTGAAAAGTCTAGAAAATCAATAGAAGCATTACATTTAGAAACATGGAGGTAAAATTTTAAAAAAGAAAAAAAAAATCCAATCAGATAAATGAATTGAGAATGGTTGCCTCTGAGCAGTATGAATCAGAAATAGGGCATCAGACTTAAGGCTTTGATTACCTACTCCCCAGTTTGCTAAGAGTTTCAACAAGAAAACATGTTACCTGGGCAGTACCTGTGGCTCAAAGGAGTAGGGCACCAGCCCCATATATCAGAGGTGGTAGGTTCAAACCCAGCCTCGGCCAAAAATTGCAAAAAACAAAAAGAAAAGAAAACATGTCACCATTTTGTGGCTTGTTGTAGCTTTCACTTTGTTTCCCATTATAGAATGACTCAAAGGGATGGAAAACAGGAAAAAGTTGTTTCTTTAAAACACTCCACTTTCATTAGTTACTGTGAATGATCGCAACTCACACCTGACAAATGAATAGGAGATGTGTTGCAAGTTTGGAAACAGAAAGACGATTCTTTCAAGCTGGGGCTCCACAGCCTCACCATGTCCCGGTAAATGATAACCAGCAGCTTTTCATTCACAAGGGTCTTAAATCCTTTAAAGAAACCCTTTAAAGAAAATGGGCCCATTTTAACATTTCTCACACTTGTTTCAACCATCCTTTGTTTTAGTTAAGTGTTAAGAAGTCCCATTCAACCACTTTATGGCATTTTTTACTTTTTCCCCATCCTTTACTAATCCTGTGAGTAATACTTGAGTAAATTATCTGCTGGTGCAAATGTAGACACCTGTTTTTTGCTATTACTACCCTTTAGTGGATTCGTAGCATAGACCAACTTTCATGCACTAGGCATTTTCCTTAACAATAGGCTATCTAGACCTGTGCTATCCAGTATGGTACCCACTAATCATACGTGGTTATTTAAATTTAAATTAGTAGAAAATAAAGTTGAACTTCATCTCCATGGTCACACTAGCACCATGTGAAATGCCCAGTAGTTGCATGTAACTATGGACCGCTGTAACACACAGCTCAGATGTGGAACAGCCGCCCTCACAGCAGGCTGCATTGGGCAATGCTGATCTAGAGTAACGCATATGTTGTGGAACTTGGAAACATGAACTTATTCAACCCGAAGGAATATGTCTCTTGACAATGGATGAGTTCATGCCCCCCCAAAGCTCTTTACTCTCAGCATCCAAGATTTGCAAAATCAAAAGCAAACTGATCTTGAACTTTTCATAAAAGAGTTAACTTTACCTTTTTTTTTTTTTAGATGAAATTTATTTCTTTGAATCCAACAGACTCCATCACTCCCATAGTTCCCAGGCTGTGCATTGATAAATATATTTATTATCTTCAATACACATCTATTATCAAAATGCCTTTCTTCAGTATGTTCTTGGTCTCAGGGATTCAAAGAATGAACCCATGGACCACAGATCAGTGGTAAGACAGGATTTATTATATTTATTATACAAAAAGGAATATAGAAAAAGCATCAGAGCTTTGGGGAAAGGGAAAGAGACAGTCGGACAATCCCCTGCTGGATTTTTTTGTCTAGGGGTAAATTTATTCGTGTGTGTCCTTTGCAGTAACATTTGGCCAGGACTTGGTAACAAATGAATGGATATGGTGCCTTTTGCTAGGGACAAAGTGAAATTGGCCAGGCCTAGGAAACGTACATGAAATTGTCCAGGCTTAGGAAATGGGGGTCCCTGCTCATCCCTGAAATGGGAGAGCCCTGTGTCATGGTCCTTCTCAGCTTCAGAAGCTATGTGGATGCTAAGGAGGGCAACTTCAGACCAGTTGGTACTGTAGTTTGAAGTAAGGGGAAAGAAGAAGTGGCTTTGGCAGCAGTGTGGGCTGTGCCAAGGTCTCTCAACCAAGGACCCTCTGGCTTCCTTTGGACTCACCCCTTTCTGCCAGGCTTGCCTCTCCAGCCTTCACCTCCCTGCATCCCACTATGCCAACACCCTGGGGTGGCAAGGCAGAAGGAGAGGTAGGTTCTCCCAGGCGGGCTGAGCCCGGGTGCTGACCCCCTGTGTAATATCTGCTTCATGAACACACAATATACAAACATATGATGCTGTTCTCTCTTCCTTAGATGGGGAAAGATGGAATAGATTTCACTTGTTTTCTAATAAAAAACAACTGACAAGAGAAATTGTTGAAAAGAATGTATAACGTAAGAGTTATAGCGTTATAGCTAATACTCATCAGAGACATATATTTTATATGATAAAGGTAACATTTCTTATTTTTTTTTCTAGCAATTCTTTGCCAGTGAAAAGGGTTCTTTGCAAACCCTGAATGTAAACTTTCGCCACTGAATAAATGTTAGTAACAAGGCTATGCAAACGCTCATTTTTCTGGATGAATTAAATTAATTTATAACTTCTATAAATTTTAACATTAATTTTCATATTATATTTATAAATATTGTTTTATTTCATTATGTGAATATCACCATATTTGATTGAAAATGTCTTGCCTCAGCATATCAAATGAATCATCTATTATGCACAAATTAATTCAATTACTAAAGCAATAATTTAGATAACTAGAATAAAAGATATAAGTAAGAATTACTTTTTTATCAACATTATTCCACAAATGCCTAGAACTTCTGCATTTAACAATATTGAAGAAATAGTTAGTGAACACCTATAAGGAATGGTTAGTTAAGTATAGGCCCTGCTTTTGTGAAATTTTCCGGTTGGTGGTAGAACCAATAGTCACATAGATATTATGTCTATTTGCACATTATGGAAATATGACAAACAGGATTACTAAGCAAATATCAAGAAAGATTATCAAGAAACAGGGGTGGCCTGTGGCTCAAGGAGTAGGGTACCGGCCCCATATGCCAGAAGTGGCGGGCTGCAACCTGGCCCTGGCCAAAAACTACAACAAAAATAAATAAAAAATAAAAGTGTTAAAAGAAAAAAAAAGAGTATCAAGAAAGAAATTCAAAACCTAAATAAAAGCAACAAGATAGAGCAGTAATAAAAAGTTTCCCAGAAGGACGGGCAAGATGGCAGCTGCGTAACAGCTTTCTTGCAACTGGGCACGGTGAGTCTGGGAAGAGAGGACTCCAGGCATCTCTGGCTGGTGGGCTCTACCCAGAAACATCCTTTTTGGGACACAGGGTGTCAGCGAGAGACTTCTGGACCCCATGAGGCGGACAAAAGTAGTGGAAAACTGGCAAGTGGTTGCGTGCGTTCGTTCGGTCTAATTCTGCCAAAAGCTTAAGTACAGCAGTAGTGAGATTGCAAACTGGAAAATCCTTACCTGTGAGCTGTTTGAGCTTTTTTTGGACTTGGCACTCAGTTCAACTATCTTGGGAGAACTTGGGCAAGAGTGCAGAGGACTTTAAGCATTGTCTAGGGCCCCAGACTGAGCCGCTGAGTCGGACAGAGCTAATAGTGTTCTGCTGTGGGCCGCCTGGAGCCATTGTGGGAGAACTGCCCCGGCAAGCTCCGCCCTCAGAGTCGCAGAGCAAGGATCGGGTGGAAGACCTTGGGTGAGTAATCTAGTGAAAGGCAGGTACTGAGATGCCTTACAGCCCTGGTCCTTGGGGCATAGAGTTAGACTGACTTTGGTACCCTGGGTAAGTGGACAGCCAGTTCAGGAGGGATCCCAGCCACAAGTGCCTTCCTGAGAAAGCTTCCGCTTAGCCAAGGTTAGCAGTTTAAAGTGCTTTTATGTGGGATAAGGAGAGATTTATGCTCTCTACCCTGACGGGTTTGAGAAATCAGCAGAGGCCTCCAGTCTCCAACTCATATAGCTGTGTCAGTATTGTGACTAACATCTCATACCCCAGAAGATCACCTCTTGCCCAGACAATATTCAGCAAGATATTATACTGCTTTGTTTTTGGGTTTTTTTTTTCTGTTGTTGTTGTTTTGGCGTTTGGGTTTTTTTTCTTTATTTTTTTAATTTTTAACACTTCCCCTCTAGATTTTTCCCTGTTTTTCTTTTTTTCTTTCTTCATTTTTCTAGTTTAAATATAATTTTCCATTGTTGCCTTCTTTAACATTTAGAAGTTTCATTTTTGCTAGTGTTTCTACCCCTATTATTTGATTTTTCCCACAATTTTATCCCATAAAGTTTTCTGTTTGCTTGTTTTGGTTTGATTCATAGCATTTTTGTCTTTCATCTCTACTTGGTGGAGGTGGGGTACTGTGTCCAAACAGGCTAGCAAAGAGCTGTTGACCTCAAGGGAACCACTCAATCTGACACCCCCAGAGGTTGGGGTTTTTAAGGTTGAGTCAAAGTACCCTACTGTACACCTATATTTTTCCTGTCCTCTTCTTTCTGTGCCTCTCTTCTTCTTATTAATATTCCCTTTTACTCACCCTCTCTCCTTTCTCATTTTTTTTTTTTTTTTTTATTGTTTTCTCCTTTTTCTTTTTTCCCTTCTTGCTCTTCAATCTTCTCATCCTTCTGGTCTGCTACTAAAATGACTCATCGAAACCCTAATCCAGAGGCACGGCAACTTAAATAGCAAAAGGAAGGGAAAGAAAAATTAGGGCAAGGAAACAGATAAAAGAAAATGCTCTTTTATCCTTTATCCTTTATGAGGAAGAATCAGCAGAAAAATCCTGGCAACATGAAAAAACAGTCCAGAGCAACCCCTCAAGGGACCATGAGGTAGGTACTGCAGAGGATTCCATCTATAAAGAAATTTTAGAAATGTCAGAAAGGGAATTTAGAATACAGATGATGAAAACAATGAAGGAAATGATGGAAACAATGAAGAAAACTAAAGTGGAAAATAACCAAAAGGAAATCAAAAAACAGAATCAAATTAGACATGAACGATATGAAGAATATAGAAAGGATATAGCAGAGCTGAAGGAACTGAAGCAGTCAATTAGGGAATTAAAGATGCCATAGAAAGTATCAACCAAAGAGTAGACCAGGAAGAAGAAAGAATCTCAGAGGTAGAGGACAAAGCTCTTGAGATTACTCAGATAGTTAAAGAGGAAGAAGAGAAGAGAGAGAAAGCAGAACGTTCAGTGGCAGGATTGTGGGACTTTATGAAGCATTCAAACATACGAGTTATAGGTATCCCAGAAGGGGAAGAAGAATGTCCCAGGGGAATGGAAGCCATACAGAGAATATTATAAATGAAAATTTCCCAAATATCACCAAAGATTCTGACACACTCCTTTCAGAGGTTCAACCAAGACACATTGTGTTGAACCTGTCCAGAGTCAAGACAAAAGAAAAGATTCTTCAAGCTGCCAGGAGTAAGCGCCAGTTGACCTACAGGGGCAAATCCATCATGGTGACTGCAGACTTCTCTAATGAAACTTTTCAAGCAAGAAGACAATGTTCATCTACCTTTAATCTACTTAAACAGAACACTTTCCAGCCCAGAATTCTATATCCTGCTAAACTAAGCTTCAAAATTGACAGAGAAATCAAATCATTTACTGATATATAAACATTGAGGGAATTTGCCACAAGAAGACCAGCTCTACAGGAAATACTTGAACCTGTTCCACATACTGACCATCACAATGGATCAACAGCAAAGTAAGAACTCAGAAATTAAAGTACAGAACCTAACTTCCACAATTATGCAAAAGATAAAACTAAGCAATGGACTCTCACAAAATAAAATGAATAGAACACTAACACACTTCTCAATTATCTCAATAAATGTTAATGGCTTGAATTCCCCACTAAAGAGGCATAGATTGGCTCACTGGATTAAAAAACACAAGCCATCCATATGCTATCTGCAGGAAACACACCTAACTTCAAAATACAAATTAAAACTCTGAGTTAAGTGTTGGAAGACAATTTTTCAGGCAAACAGAGTTCAGAAGAAAAGAGGAGTTGTAATCTTATTTTCAGATACTTGTGGATGTAAAGTAACTAAAGTCAAAAAAAGACAAAGATGGTCACTTCATATTGGTCATGGGAAGAATACAATAAGAAGACATTTCAATTCTAAATATTTATGCACCCAATATAAATGCTCCCAGATTCTTGAAACAGACCTTACTCGGTCTAAGCAACATGATATCCTATAACACCATAATAACAGGGGACTTTAACACTCCTGTTACGGAGCTGGACAGATCCACTAAACAGAAATTAAATAAAGATATAAGGGACTTAAATGAGACCCTAGAACAACTGTGCTTGATAGACATATATAGAACACTCCATCCCACGTATAAAGAATATACATTCTTCTCATCGCCCCATGGAACATTCTCCAAAATTGATCATATCCTAGGACACAAAACAAACCTCAAAAGAATTGAAATTTTACCTTGTATCTTCTCAGACCACAAGGCACTAAAGGTGGAACTCAACTCCAACAAAAACATTCAACCTCACACAAAGGCATGGAAATTAAACAACCTTCTGTTGAATGACAGTTGGGTGCAGGAAGAAATAAAACAGGAAATCATTAACTTCCTTGAGCATCACAACAATGAAGACACAAGCTACCAAAACCTGTGGGATACAACAAAAGCGGTTCTGAGAGGAAAATTTATCACTTTAGATGCCTACATTCGAAATACAGAAAGAGCAAACTCACAAGCCATCTTATGGAATTGGAAAAAGAAGAACAGTCTAAGACTAAACTTAGCAGAAAAAAGAAATATCCAAAATTGAATCAGAGATCAATGAAATTGAAAACAAAAGAATCATTCAGAAAATTAATGAAAGCCATGAGAAGCAAAAGAATAAAACTGAAGAGATCAAATTACCTGACTTGAAATTATACTACAGAATGGTAGTAACCAAAAAAAGCATAGTACTGGCATAAAGACAGACACAGATTGAGGGAACAGAAGTGAGAACCCAGAAGTAAGTGCACACATTTATGGTGAACTTATCTTCAACAAAGTTGTCAAAAGCAACAGTGGAGAAAGGGCAGCCTCTTCAATACATGAAAACTGGATATCCACATGCAAAGAATGAAACTAGAGTCTTATGTCTCATCGTATATAAAAATCAAGTTAAAATGGATTACAGACATAGGACCTGAAACTATAAAATTACTGAAAGAAAACATTGGCGAAATGCTTTAGGACATTAGTCTAGGTGAAGACTTCTTGACTAATATATCCAAAGCATAAGCAACCAAAACAGAATTTGACAAATGGGACAACATCAAACTGAAAAGCCTCTGCACAGCAAAGGAAATGATCAACAGGGTGAAGAGACAACCCACAGAATGGGAGAAAATATTTGCAAACTACCCAGCAGACAAGGGATTAATAGCTAGGATATATGAGGAGGTCCAACAATTTTATAAGAAAACAGATCAAATAATCCATTTAAAAAATGGACAAAGGATCTGTACGGACATCTCTCAAAGGAAGACAAACAAATGGCCAAGAGGTATGTGAAGAAATGGTCAACATCATTATTCATCGGAGAAATGCAAATTAAAACTACAATGAGATATCGTCTCATTGACTTTTCTCAAATGAATGACTTTTGTCAAAAAGACAGGCAATAACAGAGGTGGGTGACAATGGAGAGAAAGGGAAACCCTCATACTGTTGGTGGGAATGTATATTAGTGCAACCACTATGGAAAAAAAAAGAATGGCGCTTACTCCAACTAAAGATAGAACTACCATATGGTCCAGCAATCCTGCTGCTGAGTATATATCCAGAGGAGGAAAACTCAGTATGTCAAAAAGGCATCTGCACTCCCATATTTACTGCAGTACTATTCCACAACAGCCAAGATTCGGAATCAACCTAAGGGTCCATCAACAGATGAATGGATGAAGAAATTCCATACACATAGGGTATTATATGGCCACAAAAAAAAAAAAACAAACAAAAAATGAAATGCTGCCATCTACAACACACAATCTTAAAGCCCCTGGAGAACATTATGCCAAGTGAAATAAGCTCAGCACAGAAAGACAAATCTCACATGTTCTCATTCATATGGGGGAGCTAAACGTTAAAAACAACTGACCCCGTGGAGGCAGCAAGGGGAATGATGGTTCCCAGATTCTGAGGGATACAGACAAAGTGGGGATAGTTAATGAGTGTTAAATGCAGTTAGACATAGAGAATGAAATTTGATACCATCAACTATAGGCTAGGGTACACTTTACAATAACTGAAAGAGTGGCCTTGGGATGTTCTAACACAAAAACTGATAGACACCTGAGATGATGGATATATTCCAATTACCCAGGTTTGATTAACTCACATTGTACCAAACCATCACCTGTATGCTACAGAATAGACAACTATTATGTACCCATAACAATAAAAATATTTAAGAAAGCACCTCGGAGATAACCTCCCATTTATAACATAGGTTTATTAATGCCATGGTTCTTTATTGACATGTGCTCTGTTTCAAACACTATTCTAAGCCTTAGAAGGAAAACTATAAATTGGATGGGGTATTATGATTCAAAGAACAATGAGGGCTGGTTCATATGATTGTATTCAAGTTTCATCTCTTGGTTCTTTTCGTTTGTTTGTTTTAGGCTCACACAGATTTGAGAAAGTTTTCACTTTGATGTGAATTTTTATCTCCTGATTATTTAGCTTACATATTAAAAGGAGAA
The DNA here is from genome assembly GCA_963574655.1 of Perodicticus potto. Classification (NCBI taxonomy): domain Eukaryota; kingdom Metazoa; phylum Chordata; class Mammalia; order Primates; family Lorisidae; genus Perodicticus; species Perodicticus potto. The sequence continues at coordinate 3,416 of CAUYRH010158210.1, read as the reverse complement.
ACAAGCTGGGTGGCCGGCTATGGTGGTGCACACTTCTAGTCCCAGCTACTTTGTAGACTGAGGCAGGGTGATCACAAGAGCCCAGGAGTTGAGGTTGCTGTGAGCTGTGCTAAGGCCAGGGCACTGTAGCCTGGGGCAACAGAGTGAGCCTCTGCCTCAAAATAAAAATCAAACTAAAAATAAAAGGAGAAACAGGTGCTCATTGGCTCCCTTCCTTAAATGGTAACAAATATTGTTTCATCTTGAGATACTCACCATCTGGTGGGAGTAACAAATAAACACAAAATGACAAGGCTATAATAGAAGTAGACTGGGATACCACTGGGTAATAGAGAAAGATGCAGATGACAGTTTAAGTAAGGATTTATAAAAAGAGGAGACATTTGAGCTCTGTCTTAAAGAGTAGAAGGGAGTTTCCTAAGCAGAGAAGAGGAAGCCAAGAATTGGGAAAACAACAGGAGCCTGCTGCATTCAGAATGGTGATTTAGAGTGCCAAGTTCAAGGAGGAGAATGGCAGGGAGACAAGATGACATGTTTTTAGAGAGTATATTTATACCATGAAAAATACATGTGTTCGACTGAACCATCAATTAATAGATCTTTTATAGTGGTTCTCAACCTTCCTAATGCTGTGACCCTTTAATACAGTTCCTCATTTATGACCCCCACACATGAGGAATGGTGTCTCGGTTCCTAAGACCATTGGAAATATTTGTTTTCCGATGGTCTTAGGCAACGCTGTGAAAGGGGAAAGGGTCGTTCGACCCCCAAGGGGGTCGTGACCCACAGGACGAGAACAGCTGTTTTATAATCTGAGCCAAGAGCCAAACATTCACTTACTCCTTTATATATCAAGCTTTACCATGAAAATTTATCATCTTGAAGGATTCTGTGTGGGTCAATCCTGGTTGATGGAAAGTCGATAAGAATCATTCTTAATATGTTATTAATTAAATAATTCATTCATTCAGAAAATATGTTTAAACGTCTGTTCTGTACCAAACAAAGTATGTGGACTTATAGTAGCACAAAAGGTAGGCAAAATGTAGTCTCCCTTTGTGAATTTGCTATTTCATTAGGAAAGCAAAGATGGCCAATATAATTACACTATGCAATGACATGTGTTCTGTCAGAGAGATGGGTGACTTCTTTGGGAGCACAGAAGATGTGGTGAGCTCAGGGAAGATATTGAATATTTATATAAAAGGAAATATTTTCTGTGTCTTTGATTAAGAGTTAGCCAAAAGGAAAAGTGAGAAGACAGTATTCTATGCACAAGAATAAAAATAAATTATGTCTTCTATCTCTGCATGTTCCTGGGAAGTATTTCTGTGCCCTAGTTTCAAACATTAATACAAATATTTTCAGGGTGGCGCCTGTGGCTCAAGGAGTAGGGCGCCGGCCCCATGTACTGGGGGTGGTGGGTTTGAGCCTGGCCCTGGCCAAAACTGCAAATATATATTCAAATGTAAGAAAATTAGATTCTGTAAAGATATTTGATGATTATAAATGTCTATTTTAATAGGTCTGATATGCAGTGAACTAGATATCATACTTAACAAAATTACTGTTTATGAAATAAACATATTCCTGAACCAGTATTAACGGACTCAGATTTCATTCCTCTATCACATCATGGATAAATTTCCTCTATTCAAAGAGTTTCTCTTGATATTGCTATTGACCAGAGGGAGACAGAATTTAGCGTAGAATACAAAGCCTTGCTAGCAGAAGAGAGTGAAAACTGAAAAGCTATACCACTTTAATCTAAAAATCCCTTTCCTTCATTCCTCTAAATCTGGCCCATGGAAAGGTTGGGAACAGCTCAATTTTAAACTCTTGGATAGAATTTTCCTCCAATAGAAATTTAACTCTTTCAATATCCCACTATTGTACACTTACAAAGTTTTACTAAGTTGTAATTTACGTGTGGTGAAATACAAAAATTCAACTTAATGTTTGGCAAGTTTTGACAAATATACACAAGCCTGTAACCCACATGTTTCTATTATCCTTCCGAATCCCCTTTTTCTTGCATGAATTATTATTACCGTCTTCATTTGTGTACTATAATTTTATACCTTGCATTGCTAAGTGTACAATCATGTCCCTGCCCCAAGAGAATGGTGTTTAAATACATCTACAAGCAACACATAAGCTAACAATTTAAATTCTATAATAACAGATTCTTTACACATTACAGTATGAATGTCAGCATGAAATAGAGACCAAAACATCCTCATCCCTAAAAACATTTAAGTGTTTTTATCAGAGGAAAATTATATATATTTATACACATGAAGTAAAAATCCAAAAATAGAATTAATATCAAATATAAACTCCATAAAACGGTGTAAAATAATGCAAGGTAAACACAGACATCATAGACATACTTCAGGAAAGAAATGAGTTTTCAGCAGAGTCCTGAAGAAGAAAGAAGATATAGAAATATTAGGACGATGTGGAAGACGGGGAAAAAAGAGAGTGTATAAACGGTGTGTGTTTCTGTTTTGAGGAAGGAGAGTGCAGAGGATTAAATATGAAACAGGGTATTATCAGTAAAGGATTAGACATTTGTAATTGCTGAATAAACATTGTTTACTTGAATTGAAATAAAGCATAGAATCCGTTGTGTCACAGCTGAGTAAGAATGTCTCAGATTTCCAAACAAATCCCTGAGACATATCAGAGCTCAAGTAAAATGTGATACTGATGTTGAAGATTTTTGTCTTGATTTTTTGTTTATGGTTAGCTGACATTGATTTTAGGTGGAAATTTCAAGCTTCTGCCTGCGAGTGCCGATTCTCACCGTATAATATTTGTGATAAATGTTCTTCAAGGTTGTGATAAAGATGATGTGCTTTACAGATGAAAACAAACAAAAAAAATCAAACAAACACAAATCCTCTGGATCTGTTTGAGTCACTGAGTGTTATGTTATTCAACTCTTACCACAATGATGCAAATTTTAACTCAGATTTGCAGTATGCGCCTTTGAATTCATTGTCATGCACCCTTCAAATGAATATGATCCCTTTCTCCCAAGTCAGTCTGTAAATTCCCAAATGTGTTGAGCTGAGTTCTGTAAGTCACAAATATTCACTGAAGGTTGAGGAGTGACAGACCTTAGATGCTCAATTATAAAGAAAGCTCAGATGTTTCCTAGGAACATACAATAAATAACAGTATTTCTTAATTTACTCTTCAAATAAATGTATAAAGTCCTTTGTAAAAACAAGACAAAAATTCTGTTTAAGTATTTATTTATTTATTTATTTGAGACAGAGCCTCAAGCTGTCACCCTGGATAGAGTGCTGTGGCATCACAGCTCACAGCAACCTCCAACTCCTGGGCTCAAGTGAGTCTCCTGCCTCCGCCTCCCAAGTAGCTGGGATTACAGGCGCTCGCCACAACGC
>CAUYRH010158208.1:0-11347 GCA_963574655.1 Perodicticus potto | reverse complement strand
CCGAAGCTGCGTGTACTGTGTCTCTGTGATGGGCCAGGAGGGGACCATCTTCTGCCCCTTTTCTAGGAGTCTCTGCTGGCCCTTCCACCTGTCTCCCATGCTCTTTGAGCTTGCTCCAGCCATGGAGGCCTTCCTGTTCTTCAGCCATGCCAGCTTGTGCCCAGCTCAGAGCTCGACACAGCAGTAAATGTTTAACATGCCCTATGGCCTCTGCTCAGGTCACCTCTTCAAATAGATTTTTCTTGTCTGTCTTCTGTAAGAAAGTCCCCCTTAATCTGTCTGTCCCCTTACTCTGTTTTACTTTTATTCATAGCACTGCCTGGTATTTTATTTACATACTTATATATTTTTCCCTACTAGAAGTAAAATTCCACGAGGACAGAAACTTTGACTTATTCACTGCTGTATCCCTGTGCCTAGAACAGTGCTTGACAATAAAGTAGTCACTGAATAAATATTTTTTGATCAACATAAGAAAGAACCTCTTGCCCAGCAGAGTCTTTGTTGTGGATCAGAATAGCCTGTGGAATAGGGACCAAGGGGGACACAGGAGCACTTTTTGTAGCATTTTGCTGGGGTCTGGGGTATTCTTATGCAGGATACCTTTTGAGAAGGGTCTGTGAGGCATGAGAAAGCCAAGGGAGAATCACCTAGACCAATTTCTGTCCCTTGGGATGATTGGCCTCTTTGAGAACTACCACTGGTTAACTCAAGATGTCTTTGATTGCTCCATAGACGCCATCTTAATATGTTTCCATCCTTGGGCCTCAAGAATAGGGGCCTAAAGTGATGTGAAGTATGAAGGATGGATGCTCAAGATGACAGACTTGCCTCCAGTCGGCCAGGGCCATTCCTTGTCTAAAGCACTCCCTTACACTTGGGCGCCTTCATGCCTTTGCTCCTGCCATCTCTCCTAATAGGAGAGCTATCCCCTCCCTCTCTTTCCAATTGCTATCCCCTTTTCAAGACCTACTTCAAATTCTTCTTTTGTGGACTCTTTCTAGCCATCGTGGTGAAGAACAGCCTTTCCTTTCTCTGAACTCCTTTAAGTCTTACTGTTCACACATTCATGATGTTTGGCCATGAACTGTTTTGAACAACTCAAGAACGAACTTTGAAGTCTTTGGTTTCTCTGGTCTACAAAAGTCACCCTGCCCTTTGGTGCTTAAAATTATAAGAGTCTAAGCCTCCATGATGATCAGCCATGGCAAGTTTAGCAGTTTCTGCATCATCTCATGTGTAATTCCCAGAGGAATGCTATGCTTCACCTCCTGAAGATCTCTGCTGCTTCTGAGTTCTGCTCGTCACTTCTGGCCATTTTGTGACCAGCTTCTCCAACTGCCACTGCTTTCCCTATATGCCCTCACTCCAAGTCTAGACACAGGCCCCACCATTATCTCCCCAAGTATGTCAGGGATCAGCTGTGACATCAAAAGCTTTAGGACAACAGGAAGGAATCGTTGGGTAGAAAAGAGATAGAAAATCCATAGAAAAAGATACAGGAGGTTATTATTTTTAAAATCCACCAGTGTTTCAACTGAAAATTCATGAGTCCTATAAATTTAGAAAAGGAGAGCTTTATTTCTAGAAAGGGCTACAACCTGCAGGATGGCCATCCTGACAGGCTGGGAAGTGCAGCCTCTCGCAGAGACCAAAAATGAGCACTTCAAAGGAGGAAAGGTGAAAGACAGGAGTTTATCCTAAATAGGTTGGTCAAATAAACACATTTAACTGGTTATAGGAAAAGCTATGAGTATTTATGAAGGTGACAACATGCACATGGGTAGTGTGCAAATATGCGTGCTACCCATGTTCCCATACTCACTTTGCAGTGGAGACTCAACGTTTAAATATATTACAGGTAGGCCTATGCATCAAAAGGTGAAACAGGGACAAGGAGACACTCAGCCTCTCCAAATCAGCCAGAACCAGTCTGTGGTCCGTGGTCTCTTATCAGGAGAAAGTTACTGAAATCAGCCTCTTGTCCAATCAAAGCTGTAATTATGGCTTGAGGAACAAGGGGAGTCTGTTAGTCAGCGTCTGGTGGTGGATGAGCTGCAATTGTTTAATATTGCTTATTTGAGTTCAGTGCTTATTTAGCTGTTAGAGAAGAAGAAAAACTTTGTGGCTGTCAGAACATCATTTGTGCGTTTGGCATAGGGGTGCATGGCTTAACCCTTGCCTGGCATGGCCTTTGGTACTATTTATGGTTTGGTATCTTACCGCCATAGAGTCTGTTCTGTCAGGCTTATGATCTGTTTTAACAAGCCAGACACCTACACAGAGCATGTTGTTTTGTTTTTTCTGTTACACTTTTGTCTATTGCCACATCACCATAAGCCTATCTTCTGCCATGGAGTGTTCATGCTTATGTCTCTCTCTGTTCCTTTTGCACCCAGGTGTAGGACCCTGATCTATGAGACCCCATGAGATGGAAAAATCCCATTTTGGCCCCAGACTCACTTCCTAGGACATACCCCATCTGCAGAGATGGATCGCTTCCTACAGTGAGGCCATCTCAATGTCATGAGAGAGAGCTGTGCATTATGCCAGAACGTGAATTTGGCTTTACTGCCATAAAGCCTTTGAAAGTTTCTCAAGGCAAACAAATAAACAAAACAGTCTGCTCCAAAAAGTGAATCAGGAGGGAGGCACCTGTGGCTCATTGAGTAGGGCACCAGCCCCATATACTGAAGGTGGCAGGTTCAAACTCAGCCTCTGCCGAACTGCAAAACAAAAAAATAGCTGGGCGTTGTGGCAGGCACCTGTAGTCCCAGCTACTGGGGAGGCTAATGCAAGAGAATCGCCTAAGCCCAGGAGTTGGAGGTTGCTGTGAGCTGTGACGCCACAGCACTCTACAGAGGGCGATAAAGTGAGACTCTGTCTCTACAAAAAAAAAAAAAAAATCTTGTAGGCTCAAAAAGTGAATCAGGAAATTGCTGGTAATTTAAAAATAACTTGCCCTGGCTTCTTGACTTTACATTTTTCAAAAATATTGGTATTCATGTTCATTAAAACATTTTAGTACATTTTCTTCTTTAAATGTGTTTTATATCTTCAGAATCAGCAGCTCAGTAAGACACCTGGAAGGAGAATCCTGGTGTCAGCCACGGGAAGGCCAGGGACATCTGTCTGTCCCCTGCCCCCACTTTTGAAGGCTCACAGTGTGTGTGTGTGTGGGGGGGGGTGTTTTGAGAGGGAGTCACACTAACAAAAATGTTCTCAAGAGTGATGAACACTTCAAAACAACATTTCGTTTATTTCATGAGAAATAAGACTATTAGAGCAGAAATTCCCCGCCTAGTGTATTCACTTCTCAGCCCTCTTCCTCCTGGTCTGAACCACTTGCTGAGATCTCTTTGACCCTTTATAGAAGAAAAGCACATTATTCCAACTCAGTCAGTGGACGTTTAGTCTGAAGAAGTCTTGGGAAGCAGGCATTACTTTAGAAGGGGATAAAAATTCTTCCCTAGTCACTCTACCTGTCAGGGGTAGGCAGTGGTCTGCCCAAGTCATCCAGAAGAGCAGTGGCAGCCTTCTATATTTGACTGGATAAAATCCCCCTTCCTGGGGTAGCTCCCCAGAAACTGAGATAATGTCTAATGAGCTGCGTTTCATGTCTCTACCACCAGGAGTCTGCCACGAGCTGGTGAGGAAGGTGTCCTGAATCCTGCAGGTTAGAGACACCCAAGAGGTGCTGTCGCGAAGTGCTGGGGCGCTAAGAGCTTAGAAAGGAGGGGCATAGAGGGTCCCAAATCAGTGACTCTTAACCTTTTCTGAGTCACAAACCCATTAGAGAATTTGACCCTCCTCCTCCCCGTCTACTGAGACACACAGTTTTGTGTATACTTGAAGGGTTTTCCCAGAACACTCTGAAGTTCGTGTGTGGACCTTTTGCTCTAGACTATAAAGGCCTGGAAGGTGAGGACTGGATTTGTTCTCTGATGTGTTCCAGTGTCTGCTTCAAGTGCCTGAGGTGGAGGAGGTGTCAGCACATGTTTATTAGGTGACAAGAGCAGATGCAAACCAGCACTTGCCTGGCAGCCTCTGCAGAAGCCAGGCTGGGGAGCACCAGTGCCAGCGGCTCTGGCAGCTCAGGAGGCTTTGAGGCTGGTGGTGTTCACAGCCCGGCACTGCTCTTCTTGGCATTTAAAGCAGAGGCTGATGGACTGCGAGGTCTTCACTCCCCTAAGCCTCTGGTCCTGACCTAGTCTGATGCTCCGAGACATGTGGAGTCGATGATGGAAAGAGATGAGAAGTAACATTTTGAGTTTTCTCACATCGTTATGTATTTTTTTACAGTGAGTTGAAAACCAATTTGTTCTAAGTGCATCACTGAATTTAGCAATTCAGATGTGTTGGATTTGCTGAGCATCTTGGGATCTACTGTGTTCCAGGAGGGTCCTTGATGGATGCTGAGGGCTGAGTCACCACAACAGATGGTGTCGGTTCCCTCAAAGTTCTCTGCCACCACTAGTGAGTCAGGGGGCTACTGTTGCCATTGTCACTTTTAGAACTTGCTGGCCTGTTGGTAGCCATGCTGTGAGTTCAGAAAGGCACAGGACCCTATAGTAAAGTGGACAGAGACCCATGGTATTAAAAGCTTTAGCAAAGGCGGTCCACCAAGTCACATGTCCACATGCTCACTGATTCTCCCACTGTACTCTCTTCTGCCAGGAAGGCAGACACTGTGTAAGAAGTTGGCACTGAGCAGAGCTCACCAGTTCAGACGTTTCCTGTAGTGAGATCCTCTTAGGGACTCCATAATCCTTTCCTGCTAACCGTGGAGCACTCACTTTCTGCTGGTTTGCTTTCTGATGTCTCCTCTTGTTTCCAGTGGTGACTCCTTCTCCTGCCTTTTACCTGAAAGTTTTCACTGAGGCCGTGTCCTTTTTTTTTTTCCTATATAAACTTCTCTGATATGACCCACTCACTCATTCCCTCCTTATTTACTCACTTACTGAGTCTCTCTCTTGTCTCTGACATGGCACTAGGCTTGGCTGAGATAAGTAAAGATAAGTAAAATCTAGTTTCACACCTGTAATCCTAGCACTTGGGCAGGCTGAGTGGACAGGCCAAGAGTTTGAGACCAGCCTGAGTGACATGGTACTGTCTCTATTAAAAAAAGCAAACAAAAAAACTAGCCAATTGTGGTAGTGCACAGTAGTCCCAGATATTCCGGAGGGTGAGGCAGGAGGGTTTTTTGAGCCCAGGAGTTTAAGGTTGCTGTTGGCTACAATGATGCCACTGTACTCTAACAAGACTTTGTCTCAAAATAAAAACAGGCTCGGTGCCTGTGGCTCAAGCAGCTAAGGCGCCAGTCACATACACTTGAGCTGGCAGGTTTGAATCCAACCCAGGCCGCCAAACAACAATGATGGCTGCAACCAAAAAAATAGCTGGGCGTTGTGGCGGGTACCTGTAGTCCCAGCTACTTGGGAGGCGGAGGCAGGAGACTCACTTGAGCCCAGGAATTAGAGGTTGCTGTGAGCTGTGATGCCATAGCACTCTACCCAGGGTGACAGCTTGAGGCTCTGTCTCAAAAAATAAAAAATAAATAAATAAAAAAAAATAACAACAACAACAACAAAAAAGAACAGATCCAGCACACAGATACAATCACAATTAACATTTTAGTATTTTAGTTTCTATACCTACATTCTTTTATCTATGTGTTAATGTGTGACTTAAAAAATAAAAGGGAGTGGTACTACTTATACTAGTTTTTAACACTCTCTTTGCATCATTAACTATTCTACAATATTGGTGACTTGAACTAGGGTAGAGTAGTGGTGAGGTGATAAATGGTTGACCTTGGAGTACATTTGGAAGATAGAACTAACAGGATTTGCTAATGGATTGGACAGCAGATGTGAGAAAAAGAAATTGTCAAAATTACTAGATAGTATTACCTATTTGTGGAGATATAGAATATGTAGTTTGAAGTTAGGAGTTTTTTAGAGTAAAATCTATACAGACTGAGCAACTTTTGCTTTTCTGGGTTAACCACTATGGGGATTATAAAACAATTTTATGAAAATCCCTGTTCCCCAAGAACTTAAAAAAATCTGCCCAGAGGTAAATAAATACAAATGGAATGATGAGATCTATGGCAATAAAAATGAATCATACACTACAGCATAGCTGAATCTCACAAATATAAGATTGAGCAAAAGATGACAGATGCCAAACAAGACATACTATATATTATTCCATTTATATGAATTTCCAGAACAAGCAAAATTAATCCACGGTGTTAAAAATTAGGATAATCAGGTTCCCTTTGGGTTGGAACGAGGGAGGTTGGGAAGTTTTCTGGAAGGTTAGTACTAGTTTGCCTCTTGACCTGGGTGTGGTTTCATGGGTGTATTTACTTTATTGATAATTCATTGAACTTCTGACTTGTGCACTTTTCTATATATGCATATATGTTTGAATTATGCTACCTTTGAATCAAAAAGGCTAGAAGCATTCAAGTTCTATGCTGGGGAATCCTGATTTCAAGCACAAGAAAAGTACGTCTGGAGAGGGAGAACCCAGCTTAGGCTTGAGCAGAAGGGACAAGAGCAAGCCCTTAAAGATTAGGGGTGGAGAAGACATTCCCAGTGGTGGGAAACGTGTGGGCACAAGTGTGAAGTAAGAAAGCACAGGGCAAAAAAAAAGAAAGCACAGGGCCAGTTTGGGGCAGAGAGACTAGTGTGGTTCGACGAAGTAAAAGGTGTATAGGGAAGTGTGTGAGGTGAGAGCTGAGGCTGGGAGGTAATGCAGGGAAACCACGGGGTGAGGCTAAACAGCTTGGGCTTTTTCTTTTGGGTAGTGTAAGATCACGGGAGATTTGGCAGTACTTTAGAATGTTAGGGAGGAGGGTCCTCGGTAGCATGGAGTGGCAGGCATGCCCAGCATTGTCACAGTGGGTCTGGAGAGCGGCAGCTGGAGGACTACTGTGAGAGACTCCGTGAGATCCGTCTGGTGGTGTGGATGTTGGCTGGTGTTCTGGCTCCAGTTCTTGCTGCTGCTGGTGTAGACATGTTTGATTTGAATCCTTTCCTAAGTAGGCCTCAGGGGCTTCGGGCTGAGGCTTGGTGTTCAGGGACAGCTCTGTAAATTGTGCCCCTGAGGACGCCCCGTGATTGGATCCTTGTCTGGAAGTGTGTGCTCTCACCTGAGCCAATCTTACTCTGCCCTGCCCCAGTGGGTTTCAAACATGGGACCCAAACACGGGATCCTTTTATAGTATTTCCCCCTTCAGCTCTGACAGCAGAAGCCGTTGTGCAACAGCCTCAAGCCCGCGATGCCGTGTGGGCAGGATGTGCTGGGGGCCAGACCTGTCACCTCATTTAGGTCGATGTGAGTGTTTCTGAACCCCTGGCACCCCTGCTTACTGGCCCCTCTCTGTAAAGGGCAGATAGCGGAGGACAGGGGTTGGGAGGTGGTTTTTCATTCTCAGAAGTCTTGGGCAAGCAAAATTTCCAAGGAGAAGCATTTTCCCTTAGTCTTCACAGCTTGTAGCCCAGCAGGTTATGCTGTCCAAGAAGACGGCAATCAAATAAGACAGAACTGTGGCTTGGTAAGATGTGTTCATATGGCGGGATGATCGATATCTCAGGGGGAAGGGGAAGATAAGGTTTGTTCTTTGCCAAAATTGCAGGCCAGCAGAGCTTCTAGAAATAGAAGCAACTTCTGAGATATGATGGTTTCATATGACTGCCTTATTTTCCATTTTGTGCTTCTCCAGCAGGCTGTGAGAAAGATGAGAAAAAAGAGCATGATCCCTGCTTGTCATGTGAGGATTCGTATGCAGATGTGCAGACAGGTGAGGCGAGTTGTCCAGGCTCAAGGGAAGTAAAAGGCAGAGGGGGGACTGGAACCCAGGTCTCTTGGCTCCAGGTCTGGAGTTTTCTCCACGCAGCAGTGGTATTGCCCCTTGACATAATTCCCCTGTCCTGTAGTAACCCTCCTTGGGTGCTTGGCCTGCCAGTTTCTGAAAAAATATGTTGAGGGTGGTGGTGGTGGTGCATTCTGGATTGAGGGGACAGAAAAGGGGTAAATGACAGAAGCAGGTTGAAAATTGTTGCCAACAGGTGAGCACAGTGTTCTTTCTCCCATTGCCCTGGAATCAAGAGACAATCACGATTGACTGAGCAGGGCATTGGGGAAGGGGCAGAGAAGATGGTAGCAGAAGAAGGGAAGAGAGTACCATCCCGGAGCTTAGCGAAGAGTCTGCCTTCTCTCTCCCCAGCTGGGCAGACTGTGTGCATAGTATGGGGGGACCCAGCTGGGCAGTGGATGGCCCTGCTAAACTGAAGGCTACCCTGTCCACTTGGGGTTAGAGGATGTGTAGACCTCTTTGTGCTAGAATGGGTGCCATATTCTGTAACTTCCGACAGACACCTTCCAGCTGTTGACAACATGTGTGTGCTCATCAGACAACAGGTCGCAGCTACAGCAAAAATTCAGATGAGCTGGAAAAGGGTTCACCCCACTTGTCAAAGGGTTCACCTCCCATTGACTGTGGTCTCCTGTGGAGGTCACTGCGGCTTTTTGATAAAGACGATCACTGTTGGATATCTGAGATGGCAGCAAAGCCCAGGTGAGAACTTGCGCTATAGAGGTGGGGCGAGGGGATCACAGCTCAGATGGATGCAGAGCAAACGTTCAGCATTTGGGGCTACCTGGAGCGCAGCAGCCTCTTTTATAAACTAAGGCATGTGTATTTGCCTTCGTGGCCTTTCTGATGTAGGGGAGTGGTTTTCAATTCCAGCAAAGATGTATTATGAGAATTAAATGAGTTGGGTCTTCCTCCTTTATGTTACCATTTTTCAGATTTCGTGACCAAACCCAAGTTCATCCTTCATATATTCCTCTAGATTTCATAGACTCTACATATTTCTGTTCTTTGTCATTGCCGTGTGTGTACACAGACTCGCACGTTTCTGCCGTGTCAGGAGTCCAGGCTTCTCCCAGGCCTCTGGTCTTTCCTCCTGCTGCCTTCCTACTTCAGAATCCTTGGCAATGATTCACATGGATGGACCCTGAAAATATTACAGGAAGTGAAAGAAGTTAGACACAAAGGACAACTCGTATGAAAAATCCAGAACAGGCAGATCCATAGACCCAGAATGTAGATTGGATTGCCAGGGACTACAGGGAGGAATGATGAAAATGTCTGACATGGATTGTGGTGACAGAAGCACAACTCTGTGAGTGTACTAAAAGCTATTAAGTGTACACTTCAGGGTGTTGGTTATGTGGTATTTGAATCACATTATATCACAATAAACCTGAAAAAGAAAAGCTTGGCAATACAGATGCAGTGAGTTGGCTGGGCGCACTGTCCGTGTGCCGTGACTACACAGAGGTGGGTGCCGGATATGGGGAAGCTCTGCCCAGGAGCGGCTGATACAGAATGGTGACTCAGCTTACATGGGTCGAATTAACTGAGTCCTCAGGATTCTTTCGGTCTTTCCCGTTACTAGTTTTTTCTTCTGTTTTTCCTAGACCTCTTAGTCACTGGTAAGCACGTGGCCCCTTCTTTCCAGAGTCCAGGTCAACTCCTTATTGTTATCTGAGCCCATTAGACCTTGTCCCTGGAATCTGTCCATTTTCCTGGCCTTTGGTTTGCTTTCAGACTAATGGCCCAGGACAAATATCCTATGAAAGAACTTTTCTGTTCCTTAATTTTTCCTGTGTTTCTGTGATTTCCCTGAAATCAGATTTCTTTGCATTTTCATAAAACTGAGAGCTGTGCAAGGGCAGGCATTATTTACCATCTCCACAGACTGCATCTGTCACAGACCCTGTAGCTGAGCTGCCACTCAGTCTGTGCTTGCCTCTGTGTGTGTCCCTCACCAGGCATAACTGCAACCAAACTCTCTCTCTCTATGTATATTTTTCCCTTTTAGGATAATTCTAATTTCTTTTGTATAAAAGCAACAGTTGTTCATTGTAAAAAAAAATCCAGACAATATGTGTAATCATGAAGAAAATAAAGATCCCTTAGAGTGCCACCATCAAATAATAATGACTGTTAACAATCTTTCATATTTCTTTTTACTATTCTTGACATACACATATGTTTATATTTTCTTTTAATTTTTTAAATTTTTTAATTTTTTACTTTATTTTGTCTTTTTTTGAGACACAGCCTCATGCTGTCACCCTGGATAGAGTGCCATGGCATCACAGCTCACAGCAACCTCCAGTTCCTGGGCTCAAGTGAGTCTCTTGCTTCTGCCTCCCAAGTACCTGGGACTACAGGCACCCGCCACAACGCCTGGCCATTTTTTTTTTTTTTTTGGGTTGCAGCCAAAATTGTTTGGCGGGCTGGGGCTGGATTCGAACCTGCCAGCTCAGGTGTACGTGGCTGGCGCCTTAGTCTGTTGAGCCACAGGCGCCAAGCCATGTTTATATTTTCTTTATTATCTTTTTAAGTATAAATTTTGACATATACCAAAAAAATGTATGTAACATTTATCTAAAGTATAAAGCTTAATAATATGTTGGACACCACTGAGCCCGCTGCCCAAATCCAAAATTGATGGTTTAAGATGAGTTCTTTCCTTGGCCCATCCCCTACCTTCCTCTCCCAGAGGCTAACCCTGTTGTGAATTTTGTGCTCATCATTCCCTTCCTTTTAAAAATAATATTTTAGCACATGTTTGCAATGTCTAAACATTTAGTTATGTTTGTTTTTAAGCTTAAATTTTACAAATTCTTACTGTTTGTGATCCTCCAGGATTGCCCTTTTTTGTAACATTTTGAAGATTCATTCTCACTGGTGGTTGAACTGAAGTTCGTTCATTTCATGATCACATAATATTCCATTCTGTGATCAGATCACTGTTTATTCTCCCATCTTTGGACACTCTCCACCCCATTTTTTTTTTTTTTATTAAATCACAGCTGCGTACATTAATGCAATCAAGGGGTACAATGTGCTGGTTTCATATACAATCTGAAATGTTTTCATCAAACTGTTTAAGATAGCCTTCATGGCATTTTCTTTTTTTCTTTTTTTTCCGGTGGTAAGACAGAGTTTATTTACAGAAAAGAATACAGAAAACACTAAAGCTCCTGGTAGAGAGAGAGAACTCAAGTGGGGAGAGAAAAGCTCTCTCCGTTTCTCTCCCAGTCTTTCCCTGTCTCCACCTTTAGGCGTTTAGTCTCGGGGTATATATAGGTGTATGGGTCTACACCCCATTTTTAACTCCTCCCTTCCTCCATTCTTTTCTTTCTCCCTCTTGTAAGCATTCTTTGTTTTTTTTTTTTTTTTTTGAGACAGAGACTTACTATGTCACCCTTGGTAGAGTGCCATAGCATCACAGCTCACGGCAACCTCCCAACTCTT
>CAUYRH010158202.1:0-22182 GCA_963574655.1 Perodicticus potto | reverse complement strand
CCTCAAGCTGTCACCCTGGATAGGGTGCTGTGGCATCACAGCTCACAGCAACCTCCAGTTCCTGGGCTCAAGTGAGTCTCCTGCCTCCACCTTCCAAGTCGCTGGGACTACAGGCGCCCGCCATAACACCCGGCCATTGTTGGGTTGCAGCCGTCATTGTTGTTTGGCGGCCCGGGCTGGATTCGAACCTGCCAGCTCAGGAGTACGTGGCTGGTGCCTTAGCCCGTTGAGCCACAGGTGCCGAGTCGAACTTCGCACTTTTAAATATAAATTTTTGTTTTCTCCAGAGGACTTTGCATGGCAGCTATTTAATACTGATTGTGAGTCCTCAGTATCCACCTACAATTTGTCAGAAAATCGGTTTAAAAATTAATTGAAGATTAAGGTATAAATGTGTCAATAGTAAATAATGCCATCGACAATTGCAAAACAGGACTTTATCGTCATGAGTGTAAACTACTAAATAAATTATAAAAAAGTACATTTCTGTTGCCGTACTTTGTGCATGTATTTATACACACACACACACACACATATATATTAGTTTAGTAAACTGAAGCACAATTCTGTTGACCTTTTTTAACTTCATCTAAACATGAACTTTCTTATCAATTCTTTCAAACATTGTACATTGACTTTCTTCAGATGGTGTTGGATTCAGACATCTAATCTGAAGCTTAAAGTACAATAACTAGCAGCACACACTCACCTTGAGCTTTGTATTTAAAAAAAAGAAGTTTGTGATAACTGAGACAACTGAGGCCAGGTGAACTTGGAACGATTTCCTGACCCTCTCTTGTATTTTCATACTCTATACGTTTTATCTAGTTTTCACCACCAAGGTTCAGTGCATACACGGGCATGCAAGGTAAACATACTACAAAATCCCTGCACTGATGGGAGGAGAAAATTTCCCATGACATGGGAAATTTCGGTTATCCTCAGTCATGAAGAAGTCTGTTAAGTTTCTGCCCTGTCCCCATTTGTCTAATCGCCTATTGTGGAATATGAGCCTCAATAAATCATTAGAGTGTGTTTGTGGCTCTCTAATAGGCACATAATTATCTTTGTGCTAGCCGGGCAGAAGGACACCACCAAGAAATAAACAGCAATTCTTGAAAGATTTTGAAGAACGGAGGGAGCCTTGTGTGATTTAGATAGAAGACATGTGCTCTTAAAACTCTGTGGACAGGAAAAACACCACTTTTCCAATTACTAATGCTGTTTTTCAATTGAGCTGATCATTATCCAAATATTCTCTGAGACTAGAGAATACCACATTTAAAAAGAATTAGTGTTTAATAATCCTCGAGTACATGTTTAGACCAAATAACAGAAAAGTAAATCCACAATTATTCTCTCCCTAGGCATTAAAGAACTGATAGACAAGGTCTGTGATGGTTAATTTTTTTGTGTCACCGTGACTAGAATAAGGGATGCCTTGTTAGCTGGTAAAACATCCCCTCTGTGTGTGCCTGGGAAAGTGCTTCCCCAGGAGAGAAGCATTTGAACCGAGAGAGGCAATGTGCCCTCACCAGTATGGGTGGGCGTCGAGCAACCTGCTGAGGGTACTGGTCAAGCAGAAGGCAGAAGACGGGACATCTCTGCCCCTTCTTGAGCTGTGACATCTGTTTTCTCCTGCCCTTGGATATCAGAGCTCCCTGTCCTTAGGCCTTTGGACTTGAACTGAATTACACCCGGAGGTCTCCTGGTTCTCCAGCTTGCAAATGCATATATGGGAATTCTCAGCTTCTATATCACGTCAGCCAATTCCCATACCAAGCACCCCCATGTATCTATATGGGTATGTGCGTGTGTGCGCACACATGTGTATCTGTGTATGTTATATACCCTAGTGGTCCCTGTTTCTCTGAAAAATCCAGACTAATACAAGGGCACACAATTCTAGCATGAAAACGTTGCTCCGCTAGGTTTTGGAATCTCGCCCCACCACTCTCGTTCCCTAACCTTTATTTTCTTTAGAAGAAGATTTGGCAGGCGGCAGAGGTATCTTCTGTCACTTCAGAGTATCTCTTCCAAGAAGGCTGGAATGACAACAGTGACAACTCACGGGATTCCACAAGCTCTTTCAGCCTGGAGAGTCTCCCTGGTTCTGAGCCCTGCTGTTCTCCTCGGCTCTTCTCATTTTCCAAGAGACGGGGAGGTGTTAGCTCCCAGCACAGCCCATCCTGAGCAGACGGGGAGGCGTTAGTGCTGAGCACCACCCACCCTGAGCAGATGGGGAGGTGTTAGCTTCCAGCACTGCCCACCCTGACCAGACAGGGGGCGTTAGTGCCAAGCGCCGCCCACCCTGAGCAGACAGGGAGGTGTTACCTCCCAGCACCGCCCACCCTGAGCAGACGGGGAGGTGTTAGCTCCCAGCACCGCCCACCCCGAGCAGACGGGGAGGCGTTAGTGCTGAGCACCTCCCACCCTGAGCAGACGGGGAGGCGTTAGTGCTGAGTGCCGCCCACCCTGAGCAGACGGGGAGGCGTTAGTGCCGATCACCGCCCAACTGCTCAGCACGGCAGCCAGAGCCACCTGCGCTCTGGGCTGGGCAGTGGGCTCTGGCCCTGCTCTCTGGTTTTCTGTGCCTTAGGGCCAAAAAGCTCAAGTAGTATTTCATCTGCGGCAATCCACAATTTACTCTAATAATGACAGCTCGCGGACACTTACCATGCACTGCCTGCCAGGCCCCGAGCTTAGCTCAGTTCTAACACAAACCAAATAATCTCGTCTCAAAGATGAGTAAAAAGAGACAGAGAAAACCATAACGTGCACATCGCAGAAACTGGTCTTCAGCAGAGAAGGGATCAAAGTAGCTCCAAAAATACTCAGATTTCACCAACGCATGGTACCGTTCCTTCTACTATGGTTACTAACAATAAATTTTTCTTTGGGGTTCTAATCATTATAATAAATACCCCCACCACACAGGCCGAACGTCTCAGAATACGTTTTAGTTCTACTTTGCTGATTCTCCCGCTGCAATGTTTTCCCTCCAGTATTCACTTTTGTCTCCTCCAACTATTCCTGGACTAACTCAGCGTATATCTTTCCCTGCTCGGGCAAAGGCACCATTTCCCTGTGGGGATATTTTCATACGAGCCCACATAAAATTGCTGTATTTATTTACAAGATGTCTATACGTTGTACTATCTAACTCGTTAATCTTTGTGAATATGGCATTAGGATACTTGGAAGTTTTCATATATGTTACCAATATTTCCCAGTGTCCATGGTTTTTGACTTTTTAGAACATTTATTTTGCTACTCAAGAATATTGACTTTCTAATTGTTCAAATAATCCAATTTTATCTCAACAGTTTCTCTTTTTTTCTGATATGCACAGAGTTATTAATCATATGCAAATGTATATCTCTATTTCCTTCTACTTTTATACTGTGTTTATGTGAATACAAGTATTTACGTGTTTGGGGTGTTTATTGTAGTTATTGTTTCCTTTTATTTGTCAGTTTTACATTTAAATCTTTGCTTTATGTAGAATTCTTCATGAACAAGATAAAGTAGGGATTAGACTCCTTCTTTGCCTCGAACACCTCTGAAATGATCTCCACATAATATGCTGAAAACTTTTCCTCCAGTGATATGAAATACAACCTCTGTGATAAAGTAAATGTGTAGTGAGTGTCAATTTTCTTGTGTTTTTTAGTTACGCATTTATGTAGATTACAAAGAATACTTTCCCCCTTCTCTTTCAAAAATATCCGATTTTTAACCTAATTTCACTATTGTCTACATTCACCATATAACTGTAAAATAATAATGAATTTTTGTCTTGTTTCTAATTTTAGTGAGACTACTTCTAACTTTTATCGTTAAGCTTTTTATCTAAAATTTTAATTTTATTTAGATTTAAAAAAATAAGTAATGTGTGGTGAATGTCATCGAGTATTTCAGCATCTATGAAAATTGTCCATTCCTTTCATCTGACCTGACCCCAAATAACAGGGACATTTCGTAAAGTCACCCTCTTTGGTCATATTGTGTGTTTCTTTCAATAAGCTACTTAATTGCATTTGTCAGTATTTCATTTTGCCTTAGCATTAATACCACCAACGTTTATAGCAGAAATTGGTCTGTAATTTTTTTTCAAGAGAATATATTGATGAGGACACTTTTAGAGCACACTTTTTTCCTCTAGGTTATGAAACAATTGAACCCTCTGCAACTTGACATACGGTTTGTTAATTAACAGCATTAGTGTTGCCTAGGAGCTTGCTAGAACCTTAGGTATCACCCAGACCAATGGAATCAGAATCTATATTGTAATAACATCTCCAGGTGATTTCAGAACACTATTATTAATGATATAAGAATTTTATGTTTTTGAAGGTTTAGAATAATTCAGCCGAAAACAATGCCCCCGTGCTCTGTATGTGTTTATATTTGAAGAGGGCCAGGGGGCTCGGCACCTGTGGCTCAATGGGCTAAGGCGCCAGCCATGTACACCTGAGCTGGCGGGTTCAAATCCAGTCTGGGCCCACCAAACAACAATGACGGCTGCAACCAAAGAATGGCCGGGCGATGTGGGGGGCGCCTGTCGTCCCAGCTACTTGGGAGGTAGAGGCAGGAGACTCACTTAAGCTCAGGAATTGGAGGTTGCTGTGAGCTGAGATGCCACAGCACTCTATCCAGGGTGACAGCTTGAGGCTCTGTCTCAAAAAAAAAAAAAAAAAGAGGGCCAGGGGCAGTTTGAAAATTTTTCTCATTTTTTAACTCAAGGGTGATTAGTTTATTCTAGTCAGTTTGCCTAATTTATATTTTCTTAGAAAAAGACACATCAAGATGTGCAAATATCCACTTTTAATTATTTTAATGTCTTGCAAATATTTGATTTCTCTTCTGTTTTTCATATACATTTTGTACATTCAGGATTTCCCTTTATTCTACGTTATGTTACTTACTGGTTTACTTTGATTTTCAAAGAAATGAGCTTGCGTTGTGCTGGTTAGTTTGATGGTTTTCGGAAGTTTTACTTCTTCCATTTCATTTCATTTCCTAGTCATTAATTAATCATTTTCTTAATTTAACATGTAATTTGTAATATATGTATTCCTGTTCCTTTTGTCTAACAGTTTATGCTTCATTTTGCACAGACTTTCCTGAAATCTCTAAATGAAAATACTGCAATTTAAACTATAATTAATGTTTGAAATTGCCATTATCTCTTAACATTTTTTAAAATTTCTGATTTCCTCTGTAATCCAATAAGTGGACTCCTTATGTAAATTGATTTGGTTGGATTTTGAGTTGTTTTGTTTTTGCCATTTATGCCTAATCTGTTAGCACTTATGTAACACAGCATGATCGATGCTATTGTAACAGTTTGTAATTAAAGAAAATGTCTCTTGGGAAATAACATTTGGCCAATGTTTCATGGAACTTGAAAATACATATTATTTTAAGATATAGATTAATATGTTTATTAAGTTTATTCTGATGATAATGCTTAATTTTTTTTATTTTACTTCCTCTGTCTTAGATTGAGATAAGCAAAAAGATTTAAGGACATATGCATCCTTCGTAGATAGATTTGTTTATTTTTAATTATGATTCCTGTAAGTTTTAATTTATAGATCTTAACGCAATGTTATTTGATATAGAAGTATTCATGCCAAAGAGATTTTCATCTTAAACTGAATTTGTATCGTTATAAAATATTTTTTAGTTAAAGTTTTTGCTAAATTCAACCCACACATATATCATAGCCCAATCACTATTCTCTTCATTGTTAATTTTTGGCATTTGATTCATTGTTTTTAGTTATAGTAAGTTTTACTTTTGCCCAGAGAGTTAAATATAAATTTATTTAAAATTATCTAAATACAGTTTATGTATTCTATCATATGTAGATAGTCTGATAATACTTTCTATTTGCTAAATTAATTTATTCCAGGTATAGGTAGTGATATAATTTTGTCTTCATCCATCATCTCGATTTATGTTTTCTGTTTTAAATATTTTCTGCGTCTATCATTTATTTTATCATCCATGTTTTCTTTGGATATATAGTTTATATGTTAATATGTGTATATGTAGTTCATATATTTTTCCTCCCCACATTTTAATGCTCTAGAGCAATGTGTTTTATTCTTATGAGAACCTTCATATTGTAGTAGTGTATTTAAAATTACACATCTGATATTTGATGTGATATCCGATAAATGAATAAAACAGCATATTTTGTCTTCTATTTGCTTTTCTTTCATTTTTGACCTGAATTTTTTGTTTTGTAAAATTTTTGTGCATTTAAGGTTAATAAAATTTCTGTGCATTTAAGGTTAATAAAATTTTTGTGCATTTAAGGTTAATAAAATTTCTTTTCTGTCATGTTAACACTTTCTATTTTTCAGGCTACAGTTATGTATTTGAATGGATTTAGAACTTCATTCTTGAACTCTCCTTTTTAATATATTTCTCACTTCATAGAATTTTATGATTCATTCGATTATGCAAAAGGAGTTTGAGGCATCATTGCTTTTCATTTTTTCTATGTTTGAGAATGTTTTACTCTTGTTTTTTAACTTGAAAAACAATCTTATGTCAGAATTTAAAATCCTGAAGTTTTGTGGGCATTATGTCACTGCCAGTTACTGCTGAACTTGGGAGTGAAGTCGTCTGAGGTCAGCTTAATTTTTATTTCTCTTATACATCATTTAGTGCTTTGCTAGAATGTCCAAAAGCTTCGAGTCTTTGAAAGGCCAGAGCTTAAACAGGACATGTCTCAGTCCTGATGACTCCTAACCCACTCTTCTTGTGGAGAGGCATGCTTGTAATTTCATACTTTATTTCAGAAACGAAACTTCTTGCTTGTATTATGACTTTCTATTATTATAAGATTTTATTCCAATCTGCTTTTTCTTACAGAAACGTGAGTTAGGCGTGTTTGATTTTAGTTCATATCAGTTATTTACCCTGGGACCATTCATTGCCATTGTCATTTCATTTTCACCTGCTTCACCAGGCCTGTATTTCATGCCTCTAACAGTTTTCTGTTGTGGGTCTTCTAAATTTGTTGCCTTCCCTGAACTTTGCCTACGTTTAATGCAAATTGTTCTATATTTGTTAGCTCTACTTCAGAGCTAATGATTGTTCTTCCCTTTTTAATCTTTTTATTATCATTAGAAATTAAAAACAGGGTGGAAAAATACTCCTCTAATCCTAAATACTGCATAATTTTAAGGTAAAATAAAATTTTGTTCAAATATTCAATTGAAAAAGATAAAAGTAAGAAAGAGAATTTCACTTCCATTGAATGGAATACTTTGATTAGACTAATTTTCTCACCAAGGACAGTTATGAAAGTGAAAAAAAAATGCAGAAGAGACACACTTCTTTGAAGATACTCAGAGAGCAAAGGTCCAGGACTCAAGGACATAATATTCAGGAGCATAAAGAAGCGCATTGTGGGGAGATGGACTTCAACTACCCCTGTTTTCCTCGTGGGTGTTTTCTGATTCTCAGCTCAGGACAACAAGGTCGAGCAGGGCAGAGAAGCGCAGAGCCCGCACCAATGTCTTTGCTATGAGGACGACAAACAGGAATGTTCAGGCCCAGCAAAGCAGGGAAGGCCTGGTTTGTTTCTAATTCAAAAACTTGCCTCTTCAGAAAGTACTCTAGCTTATCACATAGTTTGTTGAATCTTTTTTTACAACCAGGCAGAACACCTGCCCAGTCACCTTATTATGGAATGAACTGAATAAAAGCATGGACATTTCATTTTAGATTTTCATGACAGTCATTATTATCTTCTTAAAAATGGCATTTTAATATATTTTGGATGTTTATAAAAATTAGCATGTTGAAAGATAGTTCAAAAGAATAATGAAATTGGTAACTACGTTCCCATATCTAAAAAAAGAACCAGGGCGGCACCTGTGGCTCAAGGAGAAGCGCACCGGCCCCATATACTGGAGGTGGTGGGTTCAAACCCGGCCCTGGCCCCAAACCGCGAAAAACAAAAAAAAAAGAACTAGAGTGTCACCAGTATACTTGAAACGCCTGTATTCTTTGCCTGATCCCTCATCACCTGTTCCTCACCTCCCTCCATACTCCTAACTAATAAGTCAGCGGTGATATTGATGCTTGCTTTAAATTTCTTTAGTGCATAGTCTGTAAAATAATGACATTCATATAACAAAACCATACCTAATAAAAATATATTTATGTGTGTGTATTCTTAAGCAACAGAGTAATGTTTGCAAGCATTATAACTTATACTTTTGTTACACAGTCTATATTCTTCCTCACCTTGTTTTTTTCCTACCCAGTGTTATATTGGAGAAATGCATCCATATTGACAGACATAGGTCCAGCTGATCCACTTTAACTGCCGTGCAATAATCCATCGTGTGTAATACATTACTTTTAACAAACAAATATCGGGACTATTTAGGTAGTTCAAATTTATTCTCCCACATTTTTCCTTTGGTGTATGTGGAAGACATTCTCTGGAATATATTATTAGGAGTAAAATTTCTAGGCTGTAGGAACTAAATATTTCCACATTGATCTCCCAAATGGTTTTGCTGCTTTACCCTGCATACCAACCTTGTAGCCTTTCAGAAGAGTAGCTAATTATATATGAGGTTTTCTTTCCTTTCTTCTATTCTCTTGACCATGAGGTGGTTGTCTGCTCTTGGTCTGTGAATTTCGGGTGTGCGTCTGAGGCCCGTTCCTTCTGACTATTGGCCTACAGAAGGAAACAGAGGTTCTCCATGTTCTAGATTACGAATCATTTGCCAACTGTAGATACTGAAAATCGTCCATCTCAGTCTATAATTGGATATTTTATGGTTTGTGGGATTATTTTGGTGAAAATAAGTTTTGCATTATGAGTGCAGGCAAATATGTCAATCTTTTATAGATGTGCTTTGTATCTTGTAAAAGAAAACCATTTCTACTCTTGGGTCTTAATAGTACTTTTCTAGCTTCCTTTTTTCCTCTGGAGGATCCCCAAATGATCATACTTCGATTCCCTTTAATAATTCATTTAACAAATAATAAGCACATATTACATGGCTGGAAATCTTCTAGCTGCTGGAAAAACTTATTAAGGACTAAGGAAAATTGTCCTCGTGATACTTATATTCTATAAAATAATTAGATAACTAACAAACACATGTATAATATGATGTTTCATGGTGATTGGTGCATATTCTCTGAACAGGAGAATAAGAGAGTGACCATGAGCTATTGGAAACAGGGGCAACAGAAAAGGACTCTCTTTAGAAGGAATATTGACTTGAGAACATTGAAAGACAAAGTGATAATCTGTAGTAAGTGTATTTCAGACAAAAGGAAAAAGGAACAAAGGTCCTAAAGTGAGAACAAATATCTTTGAGAAATGTAAGGATGGTTTTACTGAAATAAAACAAAAAAGTGGGGAGAGGAAGAAAATGAGGGCAGAGAGGGGGCCAGAGAATCCTTTTTTTATAGGCTTGTAGATCATAGGGAGGATTTCAGATTGTCCTAAGAGTTTCAGGGAGACTGCTAAGCAAGGAAGTGAAATGATCAGTGGCATATGCTGATCACCCTGCTCAGGATGAACTGCTCACAGGACAGCACAAGTAGAAGCAGAAGGACTTTGGGAGTTATTTAAACAGTTTAAGCAGAGGTGGTTTGCTAGGGTAAGAAGACAGCAAGGAAGGGGGAGAGAAATGATTCCAAAAGGTTCCTCATTAGTGATTCGACCACAGATGGAAAATGTAAAACAGAATTAAAAAAATAAATAACAATATCACAAGAAAATAAAGCAAATTAGATAAACATTTACATTATATTAGATATTATAAGTAACCTAGAGATGATTTAAAATACCCAGAGGATGTGCATAGCTGACATGCAAAGACTTCACCATTTTACATCAGGGACTGGAGAGTCCACAGATCTAGGTCACTGGGGGAGCTGGTTCTGGGACCGGTTCCCCAGGGATACTGAGGGAGGCTCATATTCTAATGGTGTAGAGAGGACATCTGGAGGGTTTGTGAAATACGGGAACTAGGACTGAAAAGTAATTGTTATCAATGTCTGAGCAACCGTGAGTTTCATTTAAGATAATGAAGATGAAGGAAGAGCGTGTTTGGAGACAGAAGAAATGGAAAAATTGGGGCAGCGCCTATGGCTCAATGGAGTAGGGCACTGGCCCCATATGCTGGAGGTGGTGGGTTCAAACCCAGCCCTGGCCAAAAACTGCAAAAAGAAAAAAAGACATGGAAAAATTGAATTTTTGTTTGGAACCCCTGGGTTCTCAGTGACTGTTGGACTTTCAAGTGTAGAACTGAACAGGCAGTTGAACGTATGAGCTGGAGATCAGAAGGCAGGCTGAGGCCAGCAGCAGCAACCTAGACCGTCTCCGAGATGTGCGTTTGAAGCACAGTTGACAACCGCACAGACTTCCAATGTTTAGCGGTAGGAAGAGGAAACCTGCCCATCAGAGCAGGCAGCCAATAAAGGCAGGGGAGGCCCCAGCAGGCAGCGCCCGGGAAGCCAAGTCAGGAAATTGATTCGAGGTAACACACACACCACGCCAGATGCACTTTTAAGTGCTGCCACTAAAACCTTGGATGGAGATGAAATCTACTCATAATTGAGAGTAGAAAGAAGTTGAGATAGAGATATTAGATCGGGCAGAAAATCAATTAGGTGTTTTCCAAGAGAGCAGACTGCCTGGAATACATAGCAACAAGAATAGACATTAAAACCCCGAGAACCAGCACATCACCCAGTGCTGTCATTCTCCCGGAGAAACTTCCTGATGGGTGGACCCAATGGTTTCAAAAAATCAGTCCATTTGGAAACATTTATTTCTTGCACAGAGATGCTAATTTTTTTTTTCCCTGAGGCAGAGTCTCACTTTGTCGCCTTTGGTAGAGTGCCATGGAGTCACAGCTCACAGCAACCTCCAACTCCTGGGCTTAAATGATTCTCTTGCCTCAGTCTCCCAAGGGACTCCCTGGGACTACAGGCACCAGCCACAACGCCCAGCTATTTTTTTTTTTTTTTTAAAAAACAGAGTTTCACTTTGTCACCCTCGGTAGAGTGCCATGGAGTCACAGCTCACGGCAACCTCCAGCTCCTGGGCTTAGGCGATTCTCCTGCCTCAGCCTCCTGAGTAGCTGGGACCACAGGCTCCCACCACAACACCCAGCTATTTTTTGGTTGCAGTTTAGCCGGTCCTGGGTTCGAACCAGCCACCCTTGGTATATGGTGCCAGCATCCTACCCACTGAGCCACAGGCACCACCCCCGAAGATGCTAAATTAAAGAATATAAGCTATTTTAACACTATTGCTATTGCCTAACAAGGCCACCCTTTGCTTTCAGCCGTTGTAATCTGATTCCTTTCAAATTCTACATCCTCATGGAAAAATTTTTTCAAAAAATAAAATTTCCCTTCATTCTTCTATTCTACATCTCAGCCACACTGATTTTTTAAAAAATATTTATAATTCCATAAAAACAACATGTATTATTTTAATTTCCTTTTGTACATACTTTCCTTTCAGAACTCAGCTCATGATTTTGCTTTGCAAATTTTATAGAATAATTACCCAGAATGTGCTTGACACAAGCAGTAAATCCTGCCTCTGTATCACCTCCTCAAATCTGCTCCCTTTTACCTTCCAGGACTTTTCAGTGTGAATTTAGTTACTCCTTTTTACTCATAATTTCTGTGCTCTTAGGGAAGTAAAATCCATAAAGTCCCCTAGCTGGCAGGTGACAGAGTTAGAAGAATTGTCTGGCTCCAAATTCATGCTCTTTCTACTATAGCCTATAAATTTCATCTGCTTAATTCATATCTATTTCCTACTTCACAAACTCTTAATGGTTTCTTTCACATTGCTTCTAGACAAGAGAAGCCACCTCATTCAAAAATAGAAAGTCACCATTATTTGACCCCTGTGTCCTCTTAACTGGGTGAAGGGCTAGGAGTGTGAAAGTTCTGCAGGCTAGAAGCGTTGACAAGTCCTTTTTGCATTAAAAAAAAATAATAATAAAGGCAACGATATTGCTAAACAGGTAAGAATTTACAGCAGGTCCTCAAATAAAATTGTTTGATTTAATGTTGTTTCCTTATAACGTTGATGAGGATAAATATCAGTGCCACTGGGACCACTGTTTGCGGGAGTCTGTATGTGTTCCTGGCATCTGCATTGGTTTTCTCTGGGTTCCCTTCTCCCCCAAAGCTATGCACATTAGGTGAACTATCTGTCTTTGCAGTGTGAGAGTGGGTGTGTGCTAATATGTCCCATGATGGATGGTGTCCTGTCCAGGGCTGGGTCCTGAACTGACAGGAGAGGTTTCACCTACCAGCTCCAGCCACTGCCCTAAACTGGAACAAGTAGGCAATTAATTATTATACTGCTTTTTATTAATCTTTCTTAAGCTCCCATTTATTTCAGTGGTTAATATTGGAAGTGTTTGGGGTCTTTATTTAGAAGGTGGGTGACATTTCTGTGGTTGCATCAGCCCCCATTTCACTCAAAGCGAGTGGCAGCGTCCAGGATCCTATGATGATGTTGAAAGAGGATTTACTCTACTAGGTAATGTCTTCCCAGGACACACAGTACCTTCTTACTTTTGGGAAATTAAACTTTAGGGAAAATAATCTTTATCTGAACAAGATAAAAGTGAAACATTTCATGAAATGAGCTACCTTATCCCAGAAGACAAAAACCTGGGTCAAAAAGCAGGCTGTTAGTTTCAGGAAATTTCATAAAAATAAAGTTGCAGAGCAAGGATCTGGCAGGAGCGAGTAATCTAGTGACTGAGCAGCCTAAAGGCGGGGACTGAGAAGCCTTACAGCCTGGTGCTCAGGGGCAGAGAGTGAGACTGGTTTTTGCACACTGGTAAGCAGGCAGCCACTTTAGAAGTGATCCCTGCGACAAGTGCTTTCCTGGGAAAGCTTCTGCTTAGCCAAGGTTGACAGTTTAAAGTGCCCTTTAAGTGGGCTGAGGATAGATTTAGGCTCTCCACCCTCCAGGGTTTGAGAAATCAGCAGAGGCCTCCAGTCTCCATCTCGTATAGCCGTATCAGCATTGTGAATAACATCTCATACCCCAGAAGATCACCTGTTGCCCAGACAATATTCAGCAAGATATATATACTGCTTTGTTTTTGTCTTTTTTTGTTGTTGTTGTTGTTTTAATTTCAACATTTTCCCCATAGATTTTTCTTTTTTTCTTTTTCTTTCTTTTATTTCTCCATTTTTCTAATTTAAATGTAGTTTTCCATTGTTGCCTTTTTAACAATTAGAACTTCATTTTTGCTAGTGTTTCTACCCCTATTATTTGCTTTTTCCCCCAATTTTAACCTGAAAAGTTTTCTGTTTGCTTGTTTTGGTTTGATTTATAGCACTTTTGTCTTTCCTCTCTACTTGGTGGAGGTGGGGTACTGTGTCCAAACAGGCTAGCAAGAAGCTGCTGCCTTTAAGGGAACCACCCAACCCAGCACTCCCAGAGGTTGGGGGTTTTAAAGTTGGGTCAAAGTACTCTACTGTACACCCATATTGCTCCTGTCCCCCTCTTTCTGTGCCTGTTTCTTTTTGTCAATATTCGCTTTTACCCACCCCCTCTCCTTTCTATTTTTTTCTTTTCTTTCTTTCTTTTTTCCCTTCTTGCTCTTCAATCTTCTCATCCTTCTGGTCCTGTACCAAAAGGACTCATTGAAACCCTAGTCCAGAGGCACGGCAACGTAAAGAGGAAGAGAAAGTGAAAGGAAAATCAGGGCAAGGAAACAGATAAAAGAAATCACTCATGAGGAAGAATGAGCAGAAAAATCCTGGCATGAAAAAAACCAGTTCAGAACAACCCCTTTCCCCCAAGGGTTTAGATCATTTACCAACAGATATTATAAAATGAGGCCATGCAAAAATTATGATAGGATCAAGTAAAATGGTATTTGTCTCATAATAGGTATAAGGTAACATAGGAATTAGGAAAGAATGGAAATCAGAAGTTGTTTTAGTGACTAGAAAAGCCCAATATTGTGTTTATCTGGGCCTTCATTATTAGGTAGAGTTGACAGATACAATTTAAAAGGGTATTGTGTGTAACGAACCTGCACCTCATATTTGAAGGTCATGACCAGGAGGTTGACGTTTGGTTCCCTTTGGACAAACAGGCAATATTGTTTTACTATAATTTATAAAACACTTCTATACACTTGGGGAAATTGTGAAATCCAACCTCAATCAGCTGTTTCAGTTAAGGAAACTTCAATACTTCAAACGGAATAGTTGGCTTTGCAACCCAATTTGCTAACCATTTCCTTTTTGCTGCCTATTTTTAGAGTATTTAATTGTTCCAAATCAAGACGGTTAGGGGAGGAACAGAAGGATAATTTCAATTTAGTCAGTTTTGCTATTTGTTAACTCTAGTAAATGTTCTGGTGCAGAAGGTGATAGGAAATAACAATCTCTGGTAATTGTCTGTGGGTAATGTGAGGCAGTGCAGTGCTGCTGCTAATGGCAGAATGCGGCATCTGTGGCTGTCTCTATGACTCCAGGATGATATTTCTATATCAAAAATAGCTTTATGTGAGTTCCAGGGGTTAAAGAGTCCATACACACATCTGTGTGTTTTAATTATACATGCTTTAACTGTCCTCCATTACAGTAGGTACATAAGAGTTGTTTTGAAACTCGTGCTCCCAAAACACACTCTCCTTGAAAGTAATATTAGCAGGGCTCCTTAGCACTTATCAATGAAAGAGTTTGGTTTTGTTTTCTAAACAACATTTTAAAATTTCCCTGATGATTGTAGTTCATCTTCGGGAAGTCGATAATTTGAGACAGGGTGGAATGTTCTATACCAACTGGCTGAGTTAAGAATCCTCCACTGCTTAAGGCCAAATTGACTTTATTTTAACCAAAGGACATGGGACTCAATGAGTTGAATTTAAATTTATATTAATCTGCCAAGAAGAAATGAAGGAAGAGGAAAAAGAGGAGAGGGGAGGCCCCACAATATTTGTGGATATAAAGACTTATTAGGAAGTGATGGTTCTTTTTGGTACAGTGACAGATAAACTGACAGTTGCAACAAAGAGAAACCCCAGCAGCACATCCTGCCTATATGCAACTTGCAAATGACAGAAGGCCGTGGCCAGGTAAGCTTCAGAGAGGGGTTATTCAACATGTAATTCCATTTAATAAACGGTCATGATATTTTATTGCACACTTGAATTAGTAGTTATCAGTATCTGAAAGAAAAAGAAAATGAATCCCTACTTTATATCATTACAAAAATAAACTCTACATGGATTATTGCCTTACATTTCAAAGGCAAGAATTTAAAACTCTTAGAAACACATTAGGGTGTTTCTCAACCTGAAGTCGAGAATGATTCCTTGAACAAGACTCAGAAGTGCCAACCACAAAATAAAATACATAATACATTTTATTTAATATTAAGAACTTATCCAAAGTGAATAATTTAGAAATAAAAAATATAGAGAGAACTGGAAAAAATGTAAAAGTGGGCAAAAGTAGGCAAAAGCATCTCACATAAGAGTAAACATATATGACCAACCATAAAACAACATACTATACAGGTCTTTAGTTATAAAGGAATGGAAATCAAGACCCAGATGTGTTTATTGTACATGCAAAATTTAAATCCAAAAGTTTAGAGCATATATATGTGTGTGTGTGTATATGTATGTATACCTTTGGCTAACTCCTATATTTCTAATAATCTATCAGTTAGTCCAATCACTTCAGAAACAATTGGAAATTACCTTTTGAAATCAAACATGTCTATATCCAACAAGGGCTTTCTGGAAACTATCCAGCCATCTATGTCTCTATTTTCCATAGTCCATGCTGGATACTTTCTGGACAGCCCTCATAGTACTAGACATATATTTAAGAGAAACTCTTGTACGTGTTCCAGGAAACCTGGATAAGAATGTTGCCAGTATCACTGTTCACAGCAATATATAAGTGGAAATGACCCAAACACTCCTTCACAGCAGAGGGGATAACTTATGTTCACGAGTTGCAGTATTTAAAAGACGTCAATATGAATAAACCACAATAAAAATAGCAAACCTGACTACATATATTAGGAAAATAATTCTGATAAATTATTCATCACTGACATACATAAATATATAATTAAAAAGAAAGTATCTGATAAATATAACAGTTAACATATCATTTACCTGGCTAGGAGTGGAGTGTCCAGAGAACGTAAGCTGGAGAGCTGAGGATGGGTGATGACGGCCCAGCAGCATCTTCTCAAGAAGTCCTGAGAATGTGCTCCCAAGGTGGCCAGATTAGTTTGGTTTTATACATTCATGGAAACAAGTATTACTAAAGTAAGTATTGATAAAACTATAGATCAATACATAGAAATTGGCCATCTGTTTGGTCCAAAAAAAGGCAAGGCATCTAGAAACTGACACTAACAAATCACACATGGGTTTTAGGGATTCTTCAGTTGGCTTTTGGTTGAGAGAATAAGCTTCCTCTAAAGACCTGGAGTGAGTAGAAAGAATGCTGCAGATAAGATAGAGGATTTGCTGCCTGTTGTGTGGTACTCCCCAGGAATAAGGTTGACAATTAAAAGCTACATTATCCTCAATTAACAAAAAATCCATTAAGTAAGATTTTTACATCTATAAGGTGTGGCTCACTGGCCCTTTTAGAGAGAAATTTCAGCAAGAAGGAAAAAGAAAAGAGTTCAGTCCTCACTGGAAAGATGAAAACAAAACAATTCAATACAGAAAGTACTTATATTTAAACATATGGAGAGAGCAAAAATTATTTCTAATCTAATGGCTATTAATGATAAATGAAATGGCTAAACTCATGAATTGAAAGACAGGTGGTTATCCTTCAAGTATGGGTACACTAAAAGCCCAGACTTCACCAATTTAAAATATATACATGTAATGGAATTCAACTTGTACCTCCTAAAACTACTAAAGAATATATTTTTAATTTTTTTAAGGTATAACAAAAACAACAACAAAAGCCGATTAGATTGGATAAATAATCTGTTGCAACAATATGACATCTTTAAGAAAAATGTTTATAACAGAGAGAGAATAGTTTGACATAACTGTAGGATCAAGAGAGAATTTTGAATTTGTTGAGTTATTTTTTGGTAAGGTACTTGAGAAATTTGGTTTATGTGTACAAAAAAGAAAGTAGTGGAGAAATATTTCAAGCCCCCCCCCAAGATATAATTAAATTAGTGAAGTTTCAAAGTATATAAATAAAGAAAAGGTTTAAAAAAGATTACTGAAAAGATTAAGAAAGGGAAGGGCCAGTTTACTGTTTCTTCTGCTGTTCTAAGAGGTAAGTGAAGAAAAGGCTGGAAATGAAATTACTTGGATTTCAAGAACTAGTGCAAGAAAAGAGGATGAACCAGAGTGGGAATGGTGGGGAACGAGGAAATAAGACACACAGGAGACAAAGATGGGATCGGGAGGACTGGGACAGCTGAGACTGCAGCCAGCACCAAACTGTGGGAATGGCTTTATCTTTAACAAGGTAAATCTTAAGACCTGGAGTAAAAGATTAACTTTAGGAGGAAAAGTTGTGTGCTTGCTGATAATAAGGAAAGTGTGCTTGGGCTACATGAGTCCTGGCAGGTGGAAAGAATGTTTGTTGTTAAAGGAAGAGAAGCAGCTGGGAGGTCGTTCCCTGAATGACTTCCTAGGCTGTGGGGGCCCTGCCACCTCACAGTGGGTTCTCGCCACTTGGATAAGATAAAAAAAAGTAATTTGCTTTAGAGATTTGTGAAATCTGTTGATCAAAAATTCAAAACAATCTACTAATTACAGGGGAGGGTAGGAGAATTGAAGGTGGGATAGTGGAAGAAGCCAATGAGTATAATTTTGGGAAACATTTTGTGAGAATGTTATAAAGATTTAATGAAAGATAAATGAATGGTGACTAAATGATGACAGAGCTGAGACACGGTGACCTGAACGTGGGGAAACTGGATGCTGGAGTTTCTATCTCAAGGTTGCAAACAGCTGAAGGCAGAGTTAGGGCAAAAGAGGTGGGGGTTCTTGAAGTAGTCATTGCCAAGATTCACTGTGGGGTCTGGACAAGTGGAGAAAGCAAATAAATCTGTAAGGAGCTAATGAAACTGGGGGTGGATGGTTGAAGAAATGATAGTTTAATGAGGCCAAGATGCAAGTTCAAAAGTCACAGTTAAGTCAGAGATGTAAGAGCAGAAATGGAGGTCAGAAGGTGGAAATTTCAGAGTTCTTCTATTCCTGATAATCTGAGTGGAAGTTAGGAATTGAAAATCTATAAGACAAAGGCATTGGCAGACTTCTGCAGGAATCAGAAGATTGTGGATGAAATACCTTTTGTGTCACTGAAAGGAGAGTTTACCTTTGGAAAGATTTGCAATAACAGTTGTATTTCAGGGTCCCGACCTTTTATTTGGTATGTTTCCACAGAGTTACTTTTTGAATGTGAAAGTGGCTTTCCTGAACTTTAAACGCAATACAGATCCTTTGCAGAGATAACTCATTACACTTACGATGCATTTGCTTTGCATTCCCTAGGACATTGGTTTGAAGAGGTAGTGAAAGTGGTGTACATGGTGCAGATTGAGTTTGAAAGTAGGTCTACTTGTCTCTTATCTTGGAGGTAGAGCGCCGTAAAGATGGAAAATCAATGCATTCTACATGAGAATAATTTAATTGTTATTGTGTTGAGCAAACACAACCCCCCCCAAAGAATCTCGGGAAACTATATATATTCTTGTCATCTCACTTAAAATAATGTTTATAGCACTATCACATTACAAGTGTTGAGCTATGTTTAAAATGCTAAGAAGACAGATGATGACGCAGTCAGTATGAGCAAAGACCCTGCTAGCATCTTCATGCTCTGGACACTATAATCATTTTTTAATAACAGCTCTATTGAAAGTGAGTTAACATCTTTCTTTTGCATGAAAAACTTTTTCCTTTTAACTTTCCTTAACGATACAGACTCAAGATTCATGTAACAAGGCAAACTTCAAAAATGTGTTACAGCCTGGCCCCCCTGGAGAGATTGCTGGATGCACCTGTTGCAAATCCTGGGCTACGGCTCTGCGGTTCTGTAAAAATCTTCCACCCAGTACAGAGGCAGGAGGGCACATCCTGACCGGAGCGGGTACAGGGAGAAACTGAAATTCTCTGCATGGAGACACAAGCTCACATTTGATATCCTCCAAACCGAGGGACAAGTATTTCACTTTTAGCAAGCCTTTTACAAGTATGATGCAACTATTGAAGGCAAACTCCTCTTGACAGATACATTTATTTTTCTTAAGAACAACACGATCTACAAGGTTCAGTCTTCAAGCACCGCACGTGCTGTCATATGCAGCCTGCTCTGGTGGTTTTTCCCTTTGGAATCCATCAATTCGATACTTATACAGACGAGGCTTGTGGTAGAAACTGGGGCAACAGTGATGAATATAATAGGGATTTTAATATCTAGTGAGAAAAACAGGCAGGGAGCAAGTGAACAAATAAATTACTAAGTAATTTTCAGTTACATCAAATGGTTTGAAGAAACAAATAAGTTTTGTTTAAAAAACAAAATCCAAAATGAGAGACCTAATCCAGATAGAAAATACAAAATAGGTGTCTGCATGAGAGATAATTAAACTGAAATTATAAAACAAAAAAGAAAAGTAAAAGTTAGCTATTGAAAATGTCGTGTAAAGAGTTGGGGAAGCGTTGAGACAGCAATTCTGTACCTGAGTAGTCCAGGTGGACAGAACAGCAGGTGCAAAGATCCTGTGGTGGGAGGAAAGAGGACATGTCTGGGGGGCACCAAGAAGCACAGTGAGGAAGACAGAACAGGGCATGTGACAAGTAAGAGCCAGAAGAGGGTGATAAACTATTGCGGAGCACCCCAGCATGTCCTTTCCACATATGATGCTCATTTTCTGCTCTTGGCATCCTTGACCCTCACGTGACATTCCTCCGTTCCTCCTGCTTTGCAGGCCCATCCTTCCCTGTAAACTTCCCACCACAGAAGTATGTGTGTGGCTGGTCTTTTCATGCTAATGAAAACTGGTGGCACTAATTGATGGTTTTAATGACAAACCACATAAATATTCTTCATCTTTAAACTAGTTTTAAAACTCTCTGAACACCTGTGTGTATGTGTGTGTGTGAATGTGTGGGTGGAGAGGATTTTCAGAAAAGGAAGATATATAATTCTCAGAGAAGCATTATCAATACTGCTCAACAGTTTGCATTCCTATGACTGGTTTATTACTCACTATTTAGTTGAACGGCACACATTTTGGAATAAATTTCATCTCTGATAAAGTTTGTAAACTTTTATGAAAAAGTTTGGCCATAACTATGGAAAGCAATTTGGAAAAAGTCTGCAGATATTTATAATCAAAGAAAATACTATTTAAAAATCTAACTGATTGTCACAATTTAGCCCTTATAAATAAATAACATATTTCACATTAAAGGGAAAATAAATATCCATACTACTCCCTTTACTGGGAGACCGACAGGGGTGAAGGTTGGAAAAAGTGAAATGTGAACGCCTGTGGCAGCTTTTCCTATAGGAAGGAAAGAAGGGCCATAAATAGTGGTTGTTTCAGCCAGGGCATTGAGTCTTTGGATATGCAAGAGAATGCTGAGTCTCCCCAAACACAGTTTAGAGACTAATTTGCTCTGCATCCTGTAGTGAGTTCAGAGTCTGGGAGGTGCCTCAGGTGGAGGCTAGTGAAGAGCGAAAGGTGGTTGTTATCAGCACCCAGGGGAAAGGGGAAGGTTAATTCATGATATAAAAGCACTTCATGAAGCACTCAGACCTTCACTGAAATCTGCTCTGGCCACTAGTTCTTTGTGTAGTTTGTTTCCCTGTGTGTGAGAGTGCACGTGTGTCAGTGTGTGTGCAAGTGTGTGCATGGGAGTGTGTGTGCACGAGTGTGCCTGTAAGTGTAAGTATGTGAGAGAGTGTTTTTGTGAGTGTGAGTGTGTGAATGTATGTGAGTGTGAAAGTGTGTGTGTGCATGAGTGTATGTGCATGTGTGTGTGTGAGTATGTGAGTGTGCAAGCGAGTGCATGAGTGTGCGAGTGTGTGCACAAGTGTGCATGAGTGTGACTGCAAGTGTGTGTGTGTGCGCAGAGAACCTTAGAGACTGGATTTATATTCATGGAAGTGCAGAACAAAGGGAAAATGATAGCCCAGGACTGCGAGATACCAGCAAAATATAGTTCAAAAGGAATGAGAAGTTAAACATGGAATTAATTCAAAAAATGCAAGCCCTTTGCATAATCAGAATCTTGGGTAGAGCCCTAGGAAAGCAACAAATATGGTTTGGGACAATCAACACACTTTTTTTCTTATTTTTTTTTTTAATTTCAAAGGACAGTGACGATTGCATTGTATTAATTAATAAACAATAGAAATTTAGAAGCTAGAATTAAATTACCCTCTAGTGAAAATAAACGAAGGATAAAGTAACCAAGCAGTTGTACGGTTACCAGATCTCCCGCAAAACTATTTCTCTTCCCTATGACAACCCTTCTCAGGCTAACAGTTTAGATACGCCTGACTCCTTTGCCCTGGTTCTCGCCACCCTAATGGGAGTACACTTCCTATTTCACCCTGTTGGCCGGTGTGCAGGAACCGACAGCGGCTGCCCACGCCTGCCTCTCCTCTGTGTCACTTGATGTACATACAAACCGGTGAACCCACACATGGTCATTTCTCTGTACACAACACCAGCAAAAAATAGTGATCTTTCATGCGGCTTATCAAAATGTAAAAAAGTAGTAGTTTTGAGGTTGTATTTTTTGAAGAAGGCCTCTTTCCATATATACATCTTGTATTCATTTTACTAAAGAGAAAACTAAATACTCAAGGCTGGATACTCGCGGAGCGAAGGCTGAACCTTGGCTCGCTTGCTGTTTTTCCTTTTCTTTCTTTATCCTTCCTGCCCTCCCCTTTATTTGCCTCCCCTTCCTTTTCTTTTCTTTCCTTTTCTTCTCTTCTCTCCTCTGCGCTCGCCTCCCCACACCCCACCCCGCTCCACACCTCTCACCTCCCCACTCCCCTCGCCTCTCCTCGCCTCTTACCGCGCCTCTCCGCTCTCCGCCCCTTTCCCCTCTCCTCTCCTCCCCTCTCTCCTCCCCTCTCCTCTCCTCTCTCCTCCCCTCT
>CAUYRH010158199.1:0-13811 GCA_963574655.1 Perodicticus potto | reverse complement strand
GTCGGATCTATTAGTAGAGTATAAATATCTTAACATAATAATTAAGTAATCAAGATGAGGTATATATAAGCCAATGTGATGTAAGTGTTCCTAATTGTATATGAAATCAGCACATTGTACCCCATAAATGCATTAATGTATACATGATCTATATGTTTATGATTTAATAAAAAAAAAGAGGGCTATTATATATCATGATGGCTAGTTAATAACAATATATTGTATACTAGAAAGTTGCTAACACAGATCTGGCTGTTAACGGCAGAAGGAATAATTTCTTCTATTATTTATCTCACAGATGGAGCAACGGGCATTATGTATGTAACATGTATTTGATTTTTAGAGAAAAGGACAGTCTATATACTAATTAAACATTTGCATTTTATGTCAACAGTATAACAACGAATCTGTGGGGGCATAATGATGAATAGAACATTATTTTAACTCCAGTGAGTTTACAGCATAGTGAGAAAAGCTGACTTAAACGTAATAAATGAAGAACAAAATAAGTTCTAAATAGTAACAGGCTGGGCAGTTCATTGGAAAGAATAATTTATTTGACTGAACACATCTGGGAAAACTCCATGTAAAAAAAGGGGCATTTTTACTGGGTCTTAAAGGATATATAGTTTCTGAAAGGCAAACAAAATGAGGGGCAAACTATTTCAAGTTGTAGGTATAGGATAAAGTGATGACCTAAATTAAATCTTCAAAACCACGTATGAGTGTTTCTGAGTGTGTGTGTTCTTTTATGTGATGGTCACTCAGCTGAGGCCACAGAGGAGACACAGAAGAGTGTCAAGACAACAAATTTATGGCTCAGCGCCTGTAGCACAGTGGTTACCGCGCCAGCCACATATACCGAGGCTGGCAGGTTTGAACCCAGCCCTCGCCAGCTAAGCAACAGTGACAACTGCAAAAGAAAAATAACTGGGCATTGTGGCGGGCGCCTGTCGTCCCAGCTACTTGGGAGGCTGAGGCAAGAGAATCACTTAAGCCTAAGAGTTTGAGGTTGCTGTAAGCTGTGACGCCACAGCACTTTACCAAGGGTGACACAGACTCTGTCAAACGAACAAAAATAAACAAACAAACAAAAAAAGACAACAAATTTATTATTACTCACAAGTACAAGAAACAAGAGGCATAGCACACTACATGGAGGGCCATACATGGAAGCTTCCAGGAGGTCATGGGCAAGGGAAATCCTAGGCTAGTGCCTCTATTGGGATTTCCTTGGGAAAGGCAAGACAGGGCACAGTGAACAGCTGAGGACTGGCTAGTCTGAATAACTTTAGCAAGCTCTAAGCTACAGGGGTGGCCCCTAGTTGCCTGGTACCTGGCCTGGCTGGAGGGAGATTAAGACAAAGGAATATAGTACTGGCCAGACAAAGCAGGTATAGCTCTGAATTGGTCAGTGCATGTGGGAGAGGCACACTCCACGCTGACCCCTTTGTGGTCTCTAAGAACTGGCTGGTCCTGACAGGGGCAGTCTCTACCCAGCCAGGAAGGTTTTTAAGATGTCAAAACACTATAGCAAACCAAGGAAAAATTACAAACAATATAGTTTGTGCAGGCACACATGTGTTTGTGTTGAGAGAAGAGAGGAGAGAAAAAAAAATTTTGTTTAATATTTATATTTATTACTTATTTACCACTGTTACATTTTCTTAGAACCTAAATTCCTAGGGGGCAGAATTGTCACCTTTTAAAGATTAATCTTTACTGAGCCTACTACAATACAATTAATAAGGTATAATTATCTAATAATGTGACTAGTTGCCAAGCATAAGGATACATTTTAATGAATTTTAAAGAATTAAAAAAAATAAAAATACTAATGCAAAAATAGTTGCTGTTGTCTGAAGCTGGGATTAAGATATCTCTGTACAGGCCCTATGAGAGAGAGAGAATGAAACTGTGGCTTATTCACATTCATATTCCTTCCTTCATTCAGCAACCATTATTTAGTTCTACCATGTGTTTGGTACTTTGCATATGACCAGGGATATAAAGATGAATAAGGATGTTCTTTGTACTCACGAAGCTCACAGTCTAACAATCAAGTCAAAGGTATGTTGCCGAAACTTGGTTAATTATCCATGTGTTCCACTTCATTCAGGATTTTTCTGATTGTTCTCTTGTGGCATCATTTAATTTGTTTTCCCACCTGCCCCATTCCCATTCACTTTCTGTAAACCAGAAAGTTAAGAGCTCAAGGCTTAGATACAGGATCAACCTTTTGGCAAGAATACGTCAAGGTGGTCAAGGTAGTGCTGCGTAGATCTCACATCCTATCAAAACGGGAGGTCACGTGCAGCTCAGAGGGAGGCAGTCTGTTCCTTCCACGGTCAGGTTTCCATCTACCTTTGTCATAACATTAACATTACTGGTGATAATTGCCTGAGTCAATTATTTTACTAGGTTGTTTTTAAGTTCCTTTACTCCCTCTACTTTTACTAGGTGGAATTCTCTGGTAGAGAAGAACTTGCCCTCATCGCCCAGGGCTGTTGTAGTCCATTCTCGGTAGGAAGGATAAATGCTCAATCTAGTCTCAATAATTATCAGTTTTCAGAAGAAGGAGCTGGTACCTTGGCACCTTCAAATGATAACCAATTACAGTATTGCCTTCGTAAGCTGACCCTCTGTAAGGGACTGTAACAAACTGGTCAACATACAGAGATGGTCAACATAAGGAATTAGGCCTGCTGTACTGGTACATA
Source organism: Perodicticus potto (assembly GCA_963574655.1). Taxonomy (NCBI): domain Eukaryota; kingdom Metazoa; phylum Chordata; class Mammalia; order Primates; family Lorisidae; genus Perodicticus; species Perodicticus potto. The sequence continues at coordinate 11,091 of CAUYRH010158199.1, read as the reverse complement.
CATGTAATGCATGTCTGAAAATTAGGTCAACTTAGGGAGGTGGTCAGTATAGGGAGGTGGTTAACTATAAGGGTTCTACTGTATTATGTTTGGTTTTGTGTGATATTTTAGTCTTGCTTGCTATCTCTCTCTCTCATCACCAGGAACTCATAGGTTTTTACATATTCTATGTGTTTCAAACCACTGTGGTCATTCCCATTGATATTAGAATCTGATGCTTTGGTCAATGGTCCTTTAATGATTACTGCATCCTTTTTACACAACCCTATTCATGTGACTTTCCTGTCCAGACCTGTTATCAGGAATTTCTTTAAAGAGCCCTGATACCTTTTGGGAAGAAGTAATATTTAAAAATAACAATCCGGGTAATATAGTTGCTTATAGCTACTGAATTATCATTTATTTTTATGTCTTTTCTGGGCAAGAATGATGAAGTCTTTGTATTTTTTCTTTCCATAGTTGAAAAACAAAATATGAACTAATTCTGATATTTCCACTTAATATTACACAATTTTAATTGATTTGATTTTTTTTCTCTTACACTAAGGTTTTGGTTTTAACCACATTTATATAATTTCTTATTTATTATATCCATAACAGTTGAAAAAGTAACAATGTCAACATTGCTACTAACAATAAACCACTTAGTGAAGTTTATAATTTCTTGTAGTACTTTTTGTGCTAAAAATATAACCCACTAAAAGGGTTCAGTTCAAATACTGGGTTTTGAAGTCATGCTAGGTTTTTTCTAAGTAACTGCGGTCAGAATACAATATTCAGTTATATATATTTCTTTTGGATAGCTTCTAAATTCTAAGATCTTTATTTTTTTTCTTAATTTTATTTTTTGCCCATTTCTCCAGAAAATGCTAAATCTTTTGCTTCTCAATTTTTGGGAGCTCTTTCTAAAATAGAGAAATAAAGCCTCTTTTTTTTTTTTGCAGTTTTTGGCGGGGACTGGGTTTGAACCTGCCACGTCCGGCATATAGGGCCGGCACACTATTTTGTTGAGCCACAGGCACTGCCCCTAAAGCCTCTTTCTGTTATTTCATTGTAAATATTTTTTTCTGAATTAGTTTTACATCGTTTTATATTTTGCTTGTATTGTCTTTAAACCTTATAAAATGTTCATTTTCATAAAATGTTTATGTAGTTGAATTAACTGCTTTTGAGTTTTAAGGCATATTTAGAAAGAGTCCCCTTTTCCTCGATTACAAAGAAATACATTCAAGTTTTCTTCTGGTACCTGAATAGTTATATTTTTACCTTTAAACATCTATTACATTTGGAATTTATCCTGGTATATGGTGTGAGGTACGGATTTAATTTTGTACTTTTCCAAATGGCTACCAGTTGCCCAAATACCACTTATTTAGGAATTCATTCAAATAGCTGATTCGGGATCATTTATTCAAGATTTCATGTACACTTGAGTCTAATTATAGACTTAGAATCTTAAATCTGTTTCATTGGTCTATCTGGCTGTTTATGTATCAACACCACCAAAGCCATCTGCTTTCAATGTTCAGGCTTCAACGCTTCAGCATCAGCTTGAGCCTGTTCCATCTCCTACCTGTCTGCCCTCCCTATATCTCCCACCTCTAGGTCCTGCCAAAACTGTTCTTCTTTGCCAGGGTTCTCTGAGCTATTCTTTCTTGCACATTTCCCCACATGAATCTTACAGTGAGCTTATCTAGATTGGGGGGAGGGTGGAAGAAGGAGGAGGAATAGGAGGAGGAAGAAAAGAAACCAATGGTATTTGTTTAGGGAGCACCTTAAATTTAGAGATCTAAGGAGAACTGAGAGCTTTATGTTAAATCTTCTTATCCAAGAACAGGGCATATATGTCCATCTGTTCAAATCTATTTTTATGTCTTTTAGAAGTTTTTAAACATGTTCCTCATATAGATTTTGCCCATGTCTTGTGAATTTTATTACAAAAAGTTTTTTTTTTATAATCTTAAATTCTATAATTTTAGAGTTGGAAGGGACCTTATAAGGTCCCTATACATAAAAATATATTACCATTTTGTTCACTCTTGACATTAGAACTAGGACAAAGATCTTCAGAAATTAAATAGTTATCCCCATATCATGTAGAGAATGTTAAGCAAGGACCATAATCCAGTTAACTCCTACTCCAGTGGTCTTCCCACTACACAACTGATCATGAGCATCTGTGTGCCTACAGCAAGAGCCACCATAGAGGATACAAAATAAGACATGACTTCTGTATTACAAAAAGTTTTATATTCATTTGTTGCTCCTGTAAATGGGGTCTTCTATCCTGGTAAATCTTCTAACTGGATGCTATTTTTATTACCAAGGCTACTGATTTCTCAGACTACCTTTCACACTGGATCTTAGCCAATTGGTCAAGAAGCGATCAGACCACCTTTTAATCTACTTAAAAGCAAAAAGTTTTCTTTAGCCTACTAAAAACAAATAAGGAGATTTTGTTTTCAATGCAATTTTGTTTGATGGAAAGAATAACATTCAGTTCTCAATAACAATAATCCCATTGTGGAATTTAAGTATAGAGGTGTCACAAGGAAGGGCAAAAACTCACCTTTGTGTATTCATCTTTGGCCTTGGTGAGCATTTGCAAGATATCTACTTCTGTGCCCTCTCCTGAATTGAGGATCATTGGGGAGAGTCCTGCTCCAGCTCCCTGGTGGGCTTTCAACTGCTCATACTGCGTTAGGCTAAAAAACAGAGGGGAAGTCCACACAAGAAAAACCAAGTCAACACAAATGGGTAAAACCAACCCATTTCTCACCCAGTTGTTTTTGTCCTATTACAACCATATTAGCAATAAGATTACTTAGGAATTTAAGGAAGAGAAAAAGAGAGCTGAGATCTCAGGTTCACATGACTACATATATGAGTCTAGCATAGGGACCAGCCAACCATAACCTGTAGGCCAACTGTGGCCCACCCCCTGTTTTTGCAAAGAAAGCTACAAACACAGCCATATTTACTCCTGTACTCTTTATGGCTGCTTTCACGCTACCAGGGCAGAGCTGAGTAGGAGCCACAGAGTTTGTATGGACTGCAGAGCCCAAAATATTCACTATCTGCCACCTTTCGAAGAAAGTTTATCAATTCTTCAATTAGCATATTTGAACAGACACTATCATTAATTGCTGAGGAAATCCAATTTAGTGTTCTCAAATACTGAGGCAACTGCATGGCAAAGAGATCCCCTCCACCCCAAATCCCCACCCTCACCCCATTACAGAGTGCCTTGAAGTCAAAGCAAGGTTGATTCCAGCAACTCAAACCCTGTAGGTTTCTGGCAGTTTAGAAACACATTAAAGATGCCATTCTAACTCTGAGAAGAGGGACCATTTAAAAAGCCATTTAGAGCAATGAAGGATTCTTTGGTTGCCCTTAAAACAATACAGAAAACCAGATTGCTCCCGTATCCTCAGTGACGATGAAAAAATACATTTTCCTTTTGTGTGCTTTGACTTTCAGCTCAAATTCTTTCATTACTGTTATCAAGTTTATGGTAAAAAAAGATCTGAGAATTTACTAAGAGATTTAATTCTAGGAAAAGGACCTGAATCCACCTAAATCAGTTATTTATTGTTAGTAAATAATCAATTTCCTGCCTAAGCTGTTAAGTGATTATTGCAGAATGCTGACAATTTCAACATGGCCTCTTGGCTGAGCTATAGGATATTTCATAATCTGTATGAAATCCTGCTATTATTATCCACTCCATGATTTACAATAAAATGAATGCTCCAGGAACTAGCTGTTATGATAGTAAAGATCAGTTTGAATACACTGAATCACCATCTGCGACTTTAGGTAGTTACCTAAAATTAACTATCACAAGCTAAATTTTCAGGAATCCACCTTACTAATAAAAAAGATTCTCCCCATTTTTAATCTTCTTGGGGTCACTCTTCAGCTATTTCGTTACCTCAGGATTTAAAAGTGGAAACTGATTCTTTTGCAGACAGCTGCAATGTCACATCCATGTAGGCAGAGGCCATCCTATGGGCTTGGCTGAGCCTGATCCCAGGTGGAGACACAGCACGTGTAGGAAACTCATTTCATTCTGAGGCTCATTCCCATCCCCAAAAATAGTAGGGAAATAACTGCTTCACAGAGAGCAGTCTTAGGCCTCAAGAACTGGTCAAAGACTCAAGTAACGGCAAAGGCGAAAGCAAGTTTACCTGGGCCCTCCTTTCCATGTGATCAGGGAAAGCAAGAGTGGAAAAGTCAGACAGTAATTTTAAAGTTCCCCAAAATGCAAAATAGAACAAATCACAGGGAACCATGAGATTAAAAGAAAGAGACTAGAAACAAAAGAGAAAGAGAGGGAAAGAGAGAGACTGTCTACAGATCACTAAGCTAATAATAACTCTGCAATTTCCAAAGAGATTAAAAATAAAGACTATCCTAAATATTCACCGTTTGAGACATGGGAGGAAACTATGAGCCCTACAAATGCATATACACAGTTACAGGAAAGCATTTGGGGGAGGAAGGAAAGGAAAGATTTTAGAGAATCTGGAACAGCCTTTCAGGATGGCTCTGAATGTTCTTTTTACTGAGACATACTGATAACGTTTCAAGGCAAAAAATTGTTAATTTACAAATGAGGAAAATATTAAAGAAAATTGCCATCTGGAACAACTCATACATATTTCACACAGTCAGAAAAAAATGAGTTGAGTCATTCTGGATGATAAATCTTACCTAGTGAAAATGTAGCAAATCATTTCTTAGGTCTTTCATTTATTAAATAATATTAAATATTTTCCTGATCATTGTGGAAAAAGATTGCTATAGCGATTGCTATAAGCTATATCCTGCTAAGATTATAATGTAATTACATATACTTAGACATACAAACAAAAGCCCCAGGCCTAAAAAATATTCATCCTTCCAGCACTTACTTTTTCATAAGCTCTGCGATTCTTTGGCATTCTTCCTTATCATAAAACCAAATTCCATAAATGGACACTACAAAAAACACATGAAACAAATTATGGGCATCTTCAAAACTACAAAACAGAAAGAAATTTCCTCTCCATCTAAAAAGACAATGTATGATCTATGTACTGAATTATATTCCAATCACTGGAGTTCAATCTTAAAAATCCAGCACTGGAATGTTTTAAGTCCATGGAGAAATCTGTAGTGGTTTTGTGTGTGCGCACATGCAGACACACAGATATGCACACAGCCAATAAGGTGAGTTTTCCTTAAAAACACAGCACCCGAACTCTATAGGCACTTGGTAAATTCTTCTTCAAACAAATGAAAACGGATTGAAAATGAAATCAGAATTTCTAAATTTCCTGGCTTTGAGACATCATTGTTGCCATACTCCATTTGCACATTTTATAAACACATTTCATCTTTATTTTTAAATATTCAGAAACCTGATGCCCACATTATGCCTAGAAACCACCCTCCCTTCTCCTTCTCCCAAGAATATGTTAACTGAAAAATTGGCTCTGTAAGTTGTAAGTTAGGGATAGTGCCGTGGGGAAAAAAATTTAATAATAAATCTCTGGCTTCAAAATGTCTGTACAGATAATTTATATTCATTGAAAGATTAGCTATGACTATGATTTAACCATTTAGTAATGAAAGAAAACGTGGTATATATAGCTGCTATTGATTCATGCAATAACTTTCAAATAAGTTGTGGACTTCACTGTTTGCATCTCTACATCATTTTTATAGCAAAGGCTGAAACAGTTCCAAAATACATTTATAAATATCTAGTTGAGGAGCTGGTGGCATTAATCATGTAAACAATGTATTAACTACATGGATATTTTTAAAACCTTCATTGAAAATCACAGAAATGATAGAGCAGCAAAAAAGCAAAAAATATGTTTTTAAAAGGGAAAATTCTTTTCAATTTCAACTTAAAAAGCATTTAATTAGGGCGGCGCCTGTGGCTCAAAGGAGTAGGGCTCTGGCCCCATATACTGGAGGTGGTGGGTTCAAACCTAGCCCCAGCCAAAAACCGCAAAAACAAACAAACAAACAAAAACCATTTAATTATACTAGTATAATTTTGTCATTAAAACAACTGTGATATTCTAATTATACTATTTTCCCACCAACCTAACCAATGCCTGAGCATGAAATTTCTGTTTCTTGTCAGTAATGATTCAGATTTCACAAGGAACCTTCACGAGCTCCTCTGTCTTTTAGAATTTGTTCCTTTAACTTCAAGTGGTTCCTGAGAGCCCCAGACAAACAATGGGATCTGAAGGTCAGGCTTCAGGACTGGAAACACCTGGAAAAATGTCTACCTTCAACCTTGCCTGAAGAAAAACAGATATAGCATTCCCGTACACAACACCTGGTGAATTTGGCTGCCATTGCCTTTTTCTCTTTATCCCCTTTAAATTCACCTAGTCGGAGCCACTCTAGACCACAGTGCTGCCGGCATGCTTTTTTTTTTTTTTTGAGACAAAGCCTCACTCTGTTGCCCCAGGCTACAGTGCCTTGTTACAAGTCTAGCTCACAGCAATCTCAAACTCCTGGGCTCTAGCAATGCTCCTGCCTCAGGTTCCAGTAGCTGGGACTTACAGGCCATAGAAATCCACAACATCGGGCCAATTTTGCTATTTTTAGTAGAGACAGTGTCTCGCTCTTGCTCAGGCTGGTCTTGAACCTAAGTGACGCTCTGGCCTCAGCCTCCCAGGGAGCTGGGATGACAGGTAAGAGCCACTGTGTGGATCAGCGGATCATCCTTTTTTTCTTTGGGATGCCACATCATCTCCCTGCTCTCTTCTCTTCCTCTCTTTCCCCATGCTCTTCCCCCTCTCACTCCCTCTCTTGTTCTAAAAGATAAAATAGACTTATACTTTTATATCCCAATCTGGGTCTAAAGAAATTCTTTTCTCATCCCACGTGGAGTACTTACTGAGCTTTCCACCCTATCACCATTAGCAGAGGGAAAACCAGCCACTGGTGTCTCATCAGTAGAATCTATTAATATAAATATTTCAGGTGTCTGTTTTAATTTGATGTTACACATCTGTGGCATCTGACATAAGGAACTAGTTTTTCATGAGAGTAGGACACCAATGAAACTGTTGATACCATCAGAAAAGCAGTTTGACATTGACTACCATGAGGTAACTGAAATGCAGATTTAGGGAAGGAAATGCTATGAAAACATCTTTTAAATGTCATAGCAGAATAAAGAAAAGACTAAGTTTGCAATAATTATTTAAGACATTGTGGAGCCTTCTTTAGGACCCAACTATTTATCGCTAAGTCAATATGATTTTAAAATTAAAATGGGATCATTTTGAAATAATTCATTTCATCCCAGTTAATAGTTAATTTGAACATAAAATTTAAATAGCCACAGGGTGGAGGGGAGAGGGGAGGGGGAACAGATTTACCAACAGTTCTAGCTACTGACAGGTGGTACCAAGATAAAATGTAGAACTGGGCGTAATTTTTTTCTCCCTAAAATAGTTTTGCAACTTGAGCTGCATTCCACTTAGAAAGTGGCTGTGAATTCCATTAAAGTGCACATTCAGGCTGAAGTTTTCTGCCTCTTAGGCCCAAGGTCTACCAATCCCTGGGCAAACCTATCACTCTTCAACACAAGAGGGTTTATCAGAGCAGCTTGTGGTGATGTATAAAAACCAGAGATCATCATGTCTTAGGGAGGTGAGGAGCTGACAGGCTGACAGAAACCATGAACTCCACATTTCAATCCACGTTTTCTGTAAAGCCACTGGGTGAGAAGAGAGGCCCATCCCTACATAGGCAGCAAGCAGAGCAGGAAAGATAGAAAAAGACAAGGTTGAAAAGAATGGAGAAAGAAGTTGTGGTTTTTTTAGAATCCTAAAACTTAAAGTAATGACTGTAACCTAAATATGCAGCGATGTGATAAGGCTGTGTAAATTTTTGTGGCACTGAAATGTTACAACAGGAATAGCTTCTGAATTTTAAAAAAAATTACAAGGAGAAAAGATCACGAGCAGGACAGTTACTTAGTTTTAAAAAATCAAGGATCTGAAATTTCACAATGCTTCGGGCCTTCATGCAGCCCACCACGCCTGCATACCAGCCGCTTCCTAGTCACCTGTCTACGGAAACAGAGGTCAAGTTTAAGGGTACTTTGGTGCATGAAGCTCAACTCAACTGTTTCTACATTTCTCCTGGAGGTAAGAAACCCTAAAGTAGAAAAGAGAATAGCATTCTAGCCCTAGAAAGAGAGTGAGACCCTGTCTCAAAAAATAAAAATTTTTAAGAAAAGGAGTAGGAAAAACATGTTGAAATTTACTATAAGTAATCCAGTGATGCCTTGACTGTGACTCCCTCACTCTAAGGACTCATCTGTTAGTATTTAACCAGGATTTTCAATGGCACAGTTGAGAAGTTTCGTCTAGAACCGCACTACCCTGCTTTACGCCATTCTTTGGAAATTCTCAGTTGAAAAAAAGCAATATTTGATGCCGCGGGCAATGCAAATAAAACACTGATTTTTTACTTTTCCTTTTAATTCTGTGAGACAGACCAAGGAAATTAAAATTTCCCTAATAGATTTTTATGTCTGAATTTTATAGATACAGACAAGATAGAGAGCAAGCCGATTATATTTGATAATGTTATTTCTTTTTCAATTTCTTCAGTGAAAAAATTGAAAGCTGGTCAAATTTTAGGAGGCTAGTTAAGGGGCCTTTAGAGGCCATTTCTAATGTCACAGAAGGGTACTTTTTCATTGGGAACCCTTGGATTCTTATTACGTATACAGTGTGTTAGTTCATTTTTAATGTTCTTAGGGATTTACCCCATCTTCTTATGTTCCTAATAAACATTTCTGTTTGATCTGTTCTCTTAGAATATTTATCATTTGTTCTATCTTTTATCCAAAATATCTTCCAACTCTAAATTATGAATGGTAGCTTGTAATCATTTAAATAGGATTTGTGCTACTATTTGTAAAAATTTTTTAAAAAGTATATACTATACATCCATATGATTAGTAAACAGATAATAAACACATAATTACATGGGTAAAGCTTAATAGGCAAGACATCTGATTTGATGTCTTCTTTCTTTCTGACATAATTTCACTAATTCCTCCCTTCAAAATATTTGTCTTAGTATTCAGAAAGGAAACCAGTCAAAGTTCCCTCTTTTCACTAGGAAAGCCATGGCAGTATTCAGTTACACACATCTCTTCTGGGTAGGTTTAAGGATAAACTAAAAATGTCAAAATTCCTACAAACGCCATTCCTTTCATGAAGTCTTTTTTCAAATGAGTGGAATAATAATCTCAATGTAAGATGAAGAACATCTAATCATCTGTTTGATGTAAACACTTGTTTTTGAGAATTTGTTCAAATATAATACTTCTTGATTTATTGTACTATTTACCTACTTCAAGCTTTAATGAGTTTGACCATATTGATGATGAGTAGTTATTGGCATCTGGGTAGTAAGTATGCACACACACAATTACTACTTTTCCAAAAGACCACAAGATACTTAAAAAATCAGAAAGAGCAATTTCTAAGATAACATTTTAGAGCCAAAGTCCACCTAAGAAGGGTGCAGTTCAGTAACCTATTTCACTAATGAGGAATCTGTGGTCTAACAGGACTAAATGAGTTAGCCAAAGTCACTTTCCTGGTTTAATCTGTTTTCTCTAAAATATGCCCTTCTTCCAACCTTACAAATGAAAGCAATAAAGTATTCAAAAATATCTTAATATAGTCGATTTCCAGGCTGGATTAGAAGGATTGGAATTAGTCTTTAAAAACCCAGGTTCATGTGAATTCTCAAAAGGAAAAAAGGAAGGATGGAAGAAAGGGAGAGAAGAAATGAGGGGTGAAGAGAGATAAGAAAGGGAGGGAAAAAAGAAGGTGGGAAGGAGGAAAAGGAGGGAGGAAGAAAAACAAAGAAAGAAAGAGGGAGGGAATGAAGCTTTCTGGTGGTGGCAGTGTTTCCCTAGCAGCAAGTGGCCTTCCTGCGTGCCGTGCTGGCATCCACAGAGGAAAGGAAGGCTGTGTCTGGCAGTGCGATGCTGACGTGGACTTCTTCCCCATTTGGAATGTTTGCACTCGCAGTGCTGTCCTTTGGCGTGTTCCCTAATGCCTTTAAAGTCATGTTCTTCCATTCACCTTCTGCCTTAGCTTTACTGACCAAAAACGGACACAATCTTGTAAAACAAAATCTTTGCTGGCTACTGAGAGCCTACATAGCACTGTTATCTTTGGTCCCTGGTCTGGTTCTTTTCATATGACATGGTTTTACTGCACCTCACAAATCAACAAGCTCATGACCTGGGAATACTGGAAGGTTCACAGTCCATGAGAAGCAGTTTCTACTTTGTGGGTGACTTATACTCATGAACATTTTGGGGGAAACAGTAGAAACAACCTTCCTCTTTCTAAGTAAATTAACTTCTTTAGAAACTTAATGCCATTAAAAACAAACACAGATCTCTTAATTAATGAAAGCATCATCCTAATTTGGTTTAAATCAGTATGCACTCCCCAACTATAAATGAGAATATATTACCTTCAAAGTAAAAGATGGATTGAGTCTCTCAGAAAGTTTTCACTTATAACCAGTGCATAGGTTATGTCGTTAGACCTTCCAAATCTCCACAGGGATCATTATTCTCCCAAACAGGGAATCTTGAGGTCTGTACTACCTCAGATTCACCCAAGGTCAGATAGAATCTTCTTCATTACACACTAACTTCCTCATTTTATTTCTTTCAGGGGGGGAAATTCATTTAATCTAAGAGATTTAACAGAGTAAATAAACTTTTTTAAAAAACTAGGAAGCAAAAAATCCCTAGTTAATAATAAATATAAATAGGAACAACTTATCCTGCTGTACTGACCATTTCAATTCATATTTTCATTTCGTTCACTATCTTGATTAATTTTAAGATTTTCCTGTGGCTCAACGAGCTAAGGCGCCAGCCAAGTACACCTGAGCTGGCGGGTTCGAATCCAGCCCGGGCCTGCCAAACAACAATGACGGCTGCAACCAAAAAATGGCCGGGCGTTGTGGCGGGCGCCTGTAGTCCCAGCTACTTGGGAGGCTGAGGCAAGAGACTCGCTTGAG
>CAUYRH010158196.1:0-16094 GCA_963574655.1 Perodicticus potto | reverse complement strand
GCTTTTGCCCTTGCTATGGCCAAGGTCTGACTTTTTCTAAGATGAAACTGGCAGGAGCCAGAACAGGGAGTAAGAAGCCCAGGTAGTCAAAACTAGAGATAAACAGCCAGGCAGTTTTAAGGTAAACAGCACAGCAGTTCCCAAGGAACTGAGACTGCTGTCTCAGTCTTAGGCTCAGCCTGACTGAGTCCATTACCCTGTGTGTGTGTGTGTCTTTTTTCATCCCAGCACCCCTCCTCAGAACCTTGCTAGTGGACGGCAGGTCTGTCACCAGTGACAATGGAGTTGTTGTCCTTTTCTTGTTGGTTAGATTGAGTTCTCTATAGATTTTGGCTATTAGGCCTTTGCCAGATTCATAACATGCAAATACCTCTTCCCTCTGAAGGTTATCTGTATACTTTAGTTGTGGTGCCCTTAGCTGCACAGAAACTTTTTAGTTTGATCATATCTCATTTATTTATTTTGGATGTTGCCACACTTGATAATGGGGTCTTTCTTCTTCATGAGATTTTTTTCTTGGGAAGATATTATCAAGAGTTTTTGCCACACTTTCTACTGGAGTTTTTATTGTTTAATGTTTTAGACTTAAATCCTTTATCTAGTATGACTCAACTGGGCCCTCACCTCTCACAACTTACAAAGATTTTCTCATATTTTTAATCAAGTCTTATAAATAATTTGTCTAATTTGTGTTGGTTTTTCACTTTCTCATGAATCCCATTCATCTTACAAGGTGTCCCAAGAGTTATTCTTACAGTCACCATACCTAGACGAAATGGGAAATTGTACCTAAATGTGCCTTTATTTATAAAATATTCATTTACAGAATTTTATAAGAGATGGCCAACATCTAGAGAATATTTTGTAAATATCTTGTAATGAATGTTTTGTAAATAAAGGTACATTTAACTATAATTTATCCTTTTCACTATGTATTATGCCTTTTGGGATACCATGTGTTTGCCATCCATATCCTGAATTCCCTTTCTGACATTTCAACAATTTCTTTTTGGTTGGGTTCTATTGCTTCAGGTCTACTGTGATCCTTTAGGAGTGATGAACTAGTTTTTTTCTTCATATTGTTAGAGATCTTTTTCTGGTTTCTTCTCTTCTGGAACTTCTTCTCTTAGCTCAGAGCAGATAAGTTTGTGGTGACCTATCTTGACCTTAGAAGAAGAGGTCCTTAGATCATGCATTTGTATCCTATTTCAGAAGATTAATCCAGAAGAAAAGGAGTGCATACACTGAGAGCCTGTGGATTGTTAGGATGGCCCCTGGGGCAAGTTTGGAAGCTTGACTAGATGAGTCCTTTTCCACAGAGGCAGGCATTGTGGAAGATTTCTCTGCATGGGTCTCCTTCCCCTAGGCAGTGGCAGTGACTGCCGGGCAAGGCTATGTAGGGGTTGGCTATGAGTGTCAAGGATGTGGGCATTCACTCCACCCACGTCCAGGAGCAATGGCAACACACATCTCATGGCTATCAGTGTGAGGACTGCAAGTGTGGTACCAGGTATTGCACAGTTCCCTGGGGACAGCTGCTGCCAGAAAAATTAGATTACATTAACTAGTTATCTTTTTAGACTTTTTGGTGATGATTTAGGAAGATTCATAAACTGAGCTGTTTGTTGTGGCCTTCATCTTGTCAGAGACGTTTCAAATAATAATTTTCAAAATACTAACAATATAATTGTTCAGCAAAGAGAAAATTGGATAAATAAATGATGGTGTATGATAAACATTGCAGTAAAATAAACTAAATAAATATGCTTAAATCAATATGAAGAAATTTAAAAATGCTAGTTTTTTAATATCAATATGCTTGGGATAGTCATCATCTTTCCTATCATATCTAGATATAATTAAAAAGAAAAACTCCAAATAATATACATTTATTCATTTGTTGCATAACAGATATGAAGCTCAGTGGCCTAAAACAACAATTATTTGTTATTGCTACTTCATCTGTGTAACTCTTCATCATGCTGTGATGACTATGGCAGCTCTGCTTTTCACTGCTGGTCTTTCTGTCATTTGAAGTAGTTCTTTATATGTCTCTTATCTATTTCTATTTTAATTCTAAAGGTAAAATAAGTGGTGGGAGAAAACAGGAGAAAACAAATTATTACAAGGAATTTTGGGAATACTTTTTCAAAAAATCTTGTTTGAGTTTCTCACAGGAGTCTATTAAATAATGAAACTAAGAATAATATATTATAATACATAGGATGGAATTTATATATTGCCTCTGGCACAAGGTTATTAAGTTATACCAGCTTAGAAGTCATTATTTCAGTTTATCACATTGAGATTATTTGACTTTTTATTCAACTCATGTTGCAAGCCCCAAAGCAAACATAATAACTTCCCTGTTCATCTTATCTTTTTAAACAAAAACCTACCAAATGACCCCCCCAAACCATAAAGTAGACAAATAAGATAGCAGAATTTAAAATCAAAGTAGAATTACAGAGCAAAGTCATCATAAGAATCAGGACAAAAATAAATAAATAAATAAATAAATAAATAAATAAATAAACAAACAAACAGCAAAATAGGAATTGTGGAACACTAAATGGAAAACAGAAATGCAAAAGAGTGAATGTTGTGGAATAGAAATAGAAATCTATAAAGCATAGGAACCAAAGCAAACAGACAACCTACACATTGGGAGAGGATATTTGCATATTTTGACTCAGACAAAATCTTGATAACTAGGATCTACAGAGAACTCAAAGTAATAAACATAAAAGAGCCAACGATCCCGTAGATCAATGGGCAAGAGAGATGAATAGAACCTTCTCTAAAGAAGACAGATGAATGGCTTATAAACATATGAAAAAAATGCTCAGCATCCCTAATAATTAGAGAAATGCAAATCAAAACCATATCATCTACCCACACTGAGAATGGCCCACATCACAAAGTCTCCAAGCTGCAGATGCTGGCGTGGATGTGGAGAGAAGGGAACACTTTTACACTGCTGGTGGGACTGCAAACTAATACAACCTTTTTGGATGGCAGTGTGGAGAATCCTCAAAGAACTCAAACTAGACCTCCCATTTGACCCTGCAATCCAATTACTGGGCACCTACCTAAAAGGAAAAAAATTCTTTTATCACAATGATTATCACTGGTGCTAGACTATTTATTACAGCTCAATTTATAATCAAAAATGTGGAAACAGCCTAAATGACCACCAACTAAAGAATGAATTAACAAGCTGTGGTTGGTATTTGTATACTATGCAATACTATTCAGCCACTAAAAAAGATGGAGACTTCACATCCTTTGTATTAACCTGGATGGCTCTAGAACACATTATTCTTAGTAAAGCATCACAAGAATGGAGAAATAAGAATCCTATGTACTCAATCCTGATATGAGGACAATTAAGGTCCTAGTACACAGTGGGGTTGGCGGATGAGGAGAGCTGAGAAAGGGATGGAAGGAGGGAGTGGGGGATCAAGGGAAAGGGTTCACCTTTCGGGGGCAGGACACAAATATAAGAGGGTATAGAGACAATCAATGTAACCTGCTTCTGTGTATCCTCAGTGAATCCCCAACAATAAAAAAAGGCGGGGGTGGGGAGGACAGGAAGAAACAAAATACTAGATATAGCAGGTAAAGTTAATAAAATGTATGATTCCTGATTGGAATCTCTGAAGAAACATAAAATAAGAGACAGAAAAATTGTTAAAAGTATAACTCAAGAAAAATTTCCTGAAATAAAAGAGAACTTGAATTTACATACTGTAAGGGCACATAGGATGCCAGAAGAAATAACCAGAAGCAAGCAAAAATGAGATAAATGCATGTTATAGCAAACAGGGTACTTCAAAGACTCATAAATCACCTTTGGGCTATTAGGAAAAGATCAACTAGTGTGTTTCATCTGGGCACAAAGAGGTGGTTACTGTGATAAATATATAAACATCAAGTAATGTAATATCAGTGTTTGTAAAGCAAAAATTAAATCAATAAGAACAAAGATATTAAATGTTCACAAGAAGATGACATCAATGTAAATACAGTAGAGTGGAAAAATATGTTAATTCAACATTCTAGATGGAGTCTGTTTACTGACATACATATTTGTTGCTATGAATTTTCTTGTGAAAACTGCTGTAAATATATGCAATAGGTTCTAATATGTAGTGTTTTACTTTTTGTGATTTTCAGTGCTTTGGTTTATAATTTTCTTTAGCCAAGAGCTGTAAAGACTTTTTAATTTAAATATCTGACTGGTGGAGGCTTTTGGTTTTCTGGCATTACTGTTAATTACTAGTTTCATTGCATTGTGAAAAAAAAAACATTGACTGTAAGTATTTCTGTTTGGAGATATGTACTGAGCCTTTTTGAATGTTATAATAGGTCGTCAGCTTTTACAAATGTTCATAGTTGTTTGAAAAAATGTATTTATCTTCATGGTATGGGTTTTATGTACATACACATGTATACATGCACTCATATATATATATATGTAAACTCTCTGTTATTAATTATATTATTAGGTTTGATAAGCTACAGTTATATCCTAACTTACATTTTATATTACAAAAATAATGTCCTGAAAAAGAAGAGAAATGAACTAGTGGTGTTATTATAAATAAAAGACTTATAAAGTCTCAGTAGTCAAAATAGGGTGGAAATGGTGCCAGGAAAGATACAAAAATGGAACATAATGGGAATTCTAGAAGTATTTAGTAAGTGTTAAAAGTGATATCTCAAATCAGTAAAAAAAAAAAATGCATAGATTATTTAGCAAGTGGTGTTGAGATGACTAAAAATAAGAATGTTGGATCCATAACTTACACTCCAACATGAGGTAAAATCAAAATAAATCAAAGATAAAATGTAAAGAAACAATAAAAAGTCGCAAGGCCAAGTGTGGTGATTCATGTCTGTAATCCTAGCACTTTGGGAGGCTAAGGCAGGAGGACCTTTTGAGGCCAGGCATTAAAGAATAGCCTGGGCAATAAGCAAGATCCCAATGTCAAGAAAAAAAAATTGGTCTTGTCTGTTGGTATGCCATGGCAGTTCTCGGTACTTGGGAGGGTGAGGTAGCAGAATCACTTGAGCCTAGGAATTTGAGGTTTCAGTGAGTTATGACTGTGCCTCTGTACAGTGGGCCAGGCAACACAGCAAGACCTTGTGTCAAGAAAAAGAAGAAGAAGGAGAAGAAACGCAAATTTGTTTTTTTTAACAAAATACAACAGAAAATATTAAGTTTGATTAAAATTCTAAATAAAAATTGTCCATTTCAAAGAATATTATAAGCAAAACCAAAAGGCAAATGATAACATGAGAAAAATATTTTAGCTCATGATGTTGACAAAGGGCTAATTCCCTTAATACATAAAGTTTCCCTGTATATTGTTATATCAAAATCTAACAATCCAATAGAAAATTGATCAAAGTTGACAGAAATACAAACGGTTCTTAACACTTGAAAAGTGCTTAACTTTAGTTATAGTAAAAAATTCAAATGAAAGTATATAGAGATATAGTTTTTCACTCTTCCAATAGATAAAAATAGTAAAATGCAATAGCCCTTTAGAAGCATATGTGGAAATGGGTACTCTCACATATTCCTGTTAGGAGTACAGACAAATTCAGCAATATCAGTATAATTTCATAGACTTATACCAGCAATCCTATTTCTAAGATTTTATACAAATGTGATTATGTTGTAGGAAGCTTTTAATATGGACCCTAATGATCCTGCTTCAATCAGGATTTTCATACCCTATGTAATTCCATTTTCTTGAGTGTGTGTTGGTTTCATTGACTTACTTCCAATGAAAAAATATGGCAAAAGCAATGAGATGTTCCTTCCAAGATTTGGTTACCAAGACTATAACTTTCTTTTTGGGAGCCCTCTTTTATCTATCTATCTATCTATCTATCTATCTATCTATCTATCTATCTATCACCTTGTGTGATCTATTTATTTATCACCCCCCACCTCTGGAAAACCCTTGCTTTGGAAGAAGCAGGCTGCCATGTTGTAAGCTGTCTCATGAAGACATCCATCTGGCACAAAAATAATAAAGGTCTCCACTCAAGGGCCAGTAGGAACTGAGACCCTCAATCCCTTAACTTGTAAGGAGTTGAATTTTTCCAACAATCATGTGAATAAGCTTAAAGCAAATCCTCCTGTAGTCAAGCCTTCAGATAAGTACTTACCTACCCAACCCCTAATTACTGCCTTGTAAGTGTTATTAAGACAGAAGAATCTGGCTACACTGCCGGAATTCTTAGCCTACCAAATTTGTTACACTGTATTAACTAACTGATATCGCTCATATGTGCAAAATTATGTGTGTGTTATATGTTGCTGCATAATTTGTATTTGCTAAAAACACAAACAACCTTTATGTCTATCAATCGAACCATAGTTAAATGTTAGGGTTCATTTATAAAATGAAAGGATGCTACACTAAGAAAGGAAATGGTTGTTCTTTATGCACTGATATGAAAAGATAATGAACACATTACTAAGTTAAAAAGCAACTCATGGAACAGTAGGCAGAGCATGCTACCATTTGTCTAGGCACCTCAAATATTTCTGGAAGGATACACGAGAAAGTAGTAAGCATGGGTGCCTGTTCTGGGGGACTAAAGTGGGTGGAACCTGGATGATTAAAGTATAGAAGTGGGAGTCAGACTTTTAACTCTATAGAATTTTATGCTTATTGACTTTAAAACCATGTGAATGAATTAGCTATTTCACAAGGTAGTTAGTTGTTTAAATATTTAAAGGGAAATAAGTAAAATATACAGCAAAAATACATTTAATTTTTTAAAAAACAAGACATTATGTTGAACACAATAAACCAAATTGCATTCTGTGTGGTGCATATATATGTTCTAATAGTGGGCAAACCAATAATGTGTGATTTATTGGTATTCATTTATGTAGTAATAATTGAAAAGGAAATACAGGAATGACAAATGCCACAAGTAGGCTCATGTTTATTTCTGGAAAAAGAAAGAGATGAATAGTATTGGAAGAGGGGACCCAGGAAACTTGAATTGTATCTTTTACATTTTTATTTCAAATTAGGTTATGTTGATTGAAAAAAGTTTAAAGAAGGGCAAACATATGGAAAGAGACGTGCTTGGTGATTTCATGTAAAGAAATCACTTTAGGGAAGTTATTTAAATATATTTTATATTTTAATTATATTAAAATTAACTATGATTCTGTTAAAATATAAAATTTAAAGATGGGTATAAATTGAATAATCTTTAAGCCTGCTTAGGAGGGTTCATACAAAGAAACATTAAACCTCATGTATCCGAGTTCAATATTAGAAACCATGAAAATAAAAATGCCAGCATGATTAAGCCCCATTGATTGCTAATTACTTTACCAAGGCAGTGCCATTTTTAAGTTTATAATAAGCAAATCAATCTGTGATATTGCTGGAACTCACTTTGTGAAAATAAAGTATTATACGTTCACTTTAGCAATAAAAACTAAACAAACCAAGACTAACTAACCAAAACATTGCTATGTTTTAAGCCAAGGCAAGCCAGTAATAAGTATATACACTAGAGTATGAGTAACATTTATAGCACCAGCTTAATCAAATCTAGGTACTTTTTTGGAATTGGAGAGTGTTTAAAGCAGTGGTTCTCATCCTTCCTAATGCCACGACCCTTTAACACGGTTCCTCATGTTGTGGTGATCCCCAACCACAAAATTATTTTTGTTGCTAATTTATTACTGTAATTTTGCTACTGCTATGAATAGTAATGTAAATATCTGATATGCAGGAGACCCCCCCAAAGGGGTCATGACCCACAGGTTGAGAACTGCTGGTTTAAAGCATCTTGTAAATATTCCATTTCAAAACTGTACATCTATTTATAATCCTTCAACTGTTCCTTTTATGACAAGTAGTTTGGAACTTAGTAAACTATTCCGTAAAGCGCATCAGTTTGTCAAGTTTCCTTTAAATGTGGTGTCAAAATTCACTCTGTGACCACTATAGAGGCGTAGTTTAAAGATCAATAAATCAACAGCTTAGAGACATTGGGAAGATACATCAAGCTTGGTGGAGAGCTAGGGCTTTGATTGCCTACCACTGTTTAAAGAGATTAGTTTGACTGCTGTAATAAACAAGCCAAAATCCCAATGGTTTAAAACAATTAAGTGTTGTTTTTCTTTTAATTATTGCTTCTTTTACAGTGAGGATCAGCATGAGAACTCTGCTCCATTCAGGGATCCGGGATCCTTCTTCATCCATAGAGGGTGTCAAAAAAATGTGTACACTGGGCGGCGCCTGTTGCTCAGCGAGTAGGGCGCCGGCCCCATATACCGAGGGTGGCGGGTTCAAACCCGGCCCAGGCCGAATTGCATCAAAAATCAGCTGGGCGTTGTGGCAGGCGCCTGTAATCCCAGCTACCTGGGAGGCTGAGGCAGGAGAATCCCTCAAGCCTAAGAGGTGGAGGTTGCTGGTGAGCTGTGACTCCACAGCACTCCACAGAGGGCGAGAGAGTGAGACTCTGTCTCTACAAAAAAAAAAAAAATGTGTACACTTTTGAATAAGTGAGACAAGAAAAACCTCTTTGACATAAAATATGTATTTGCTCTTTAAAATTAGACTACAAACTTTTCATTGTAATAGCTCTACCTATTTAAATATCCTGGTTATATCTGTCAGTTCAATATGAGCGTATGATTTAAATACATTCATACTATGCATTTAAATATGTTGGCTTAAATTTTCTTGGAGAAGTTTCCACATCATATTTATTAATTTGAATTGTTACTGTGAGGTAATAGTAGTTGTAAAAAATAATATGGAAAGATCCTATGTACTCAGATTCCTTAATAGAAACATCTTGCAAAAAAAGCATAATACATATAAAAGTAGGGTATTAATAAAGATAGAGTCAAGATACACAACATTTACACCAGTCACAGCCTGCTTTATATTATTGTATTACTTTCTGGCAACCTTTCCTCTTTACTTCTTGCCCTGCCCCAGTAATGTCTGTTGCTTTTATTAGGAGGTCTCTGCTCAACTATCACGCTACCAATAAGATCTTCTTTCATAATTTTTTGTAAATGGGATCTTTTCCTGTGTTCTGTGCCCCTTTATTCCTTTTCCCCCCACTCATTATTTTGTTCATAGTTGTTAGCAACTACTGACATATATCTTTATTATATACCTACCCCTTCTAGAAGGTAGACTACAAGAGATTAGTTCATTAGCCCATCCCTCTGGTGTGCAGAATTTGCTTGGCATGTAATAGATGCTTGATGCATACTCCTTGAAGGAATCAATGTCGCCTGGAAGCTAAATTGCTTACTGCAGGTTTTCAGTTCACTATCAAACCTTGAAAGGCCACACAGCTCCTGACATCAAAGAAGCAGGGTGTTAAGGACTCACATGCAAAATCTGCCTCACCCCCAAATAGAATATTCTGAAGTTAAAGAACAATGAGAATCTGTTGTATTCATAAGATTATTTCAAACCTTTCTAGAGTAATTAAAACCACACTTTTTAAACTAAATTAAAATCAATTACATCACATAAATTAACAATTCAATTGTTATTAACTTT
Organism: Perodicticus potto; assembly: GCA_963574655.1. Lineage (NCBI taxonomy): Eukaryota > Metazoa > Chordata > Mammalia > Primates > Lorisidae > Perodicticus > Perodicticus potto. Next base: position 6,516 of record CAUYRH010158196.1, on the reverse strand, counting down.
TAAACTCTTATTCATTCATAGCATTCTAGTGATTTGAAAATGTTTGGTAAATGTGTGTTTCGTTGTGAATCTTAAGAAAAACCCAACACTTTGGTTTGTTTTTCCTATTCATAACTTTCATTTAAGGAACTTAGTTTTGAAGAAAGATAAAGAAATAAAGGGTCCTGGGTTGGGGAGACTTGATATAGAAGATAGGATGAATTTTTACATGCTCTTAATCGCTAACATTATTTTGAATTTACATACTTCCTAATAACGTATCATAAACAATTTTTAAAATGTATGCACACATTAAGAAAAAAAATGCATTAAAATTTTAAGACTCAATAAATACTGATAACAAAAGATGAATGTAAGGTACTTTGAGCACCTCTTGTAAGAGTAGAAGGCAAATGAGACTTGACTATTATAAATTTAATACACTTAATTTTCCTTTCTTAAAATACATGTATTTTGGTGGCACCCTTGGTATTATGGTCTTGATGTCTAGTCTGGCTTACAAGATGAGAAAGAGATTATTGATCATTGTATATACAGTTTTTTAAGTGGTCATTCCTCAAATTGACATACATACTTTTAACTATATTTGATTGGCTGATCAGTCAAACAGCCTTACCTAATTTATTGGGAAATTTAATTTAGTGTGGACTCAGAAAGAAAAAGAAATGAGATTTAGTGAATACATAGCATTATCTCTTCTGCAAATAATAACAGCTACCCAGGTCAAAACTATTAATAGCATGTGGGAATGTTGGCCCAGTGTTCCCAGATCTTTGAATTTTCCAGGGATGGTGACATTTGATTTTCTTTTTTAATGAGACATGTCCTAATTTTTAAACACTGATAACTAAGTTTGATAACTAATGACCTTGTATAAAACACACAAATATATCTGTAAAATAGGTCTGCTATGTATGCCGAAAGTCTGCAAATTTTGTTTTGGTTTCTTTATGTTTGTTTTTGTTTATGATACAGAATCTCACTCTGTGGTCCTGGGTAGAGTGCCATAGCATCATAGCTCACAGTAACCTCAAACTCCTGGGCTCAAGTGACCCTCTTGCCTCAGCCTTCTGAGTAGCTGGGACTACAGGCACCTGCTACAACTCCTGGGTAGTTTTTCTAGTTTTAGTAGAGATAGCTTTGTGCTCTTGCTCAGGCTGGCCTAGAATTCCTGAGCTCAAGCAATCCACCTGTGTTAGCCTCTCAGACTTCTAGGATTACAGGCGAGAGCCATCGTGCCCGACCAAGCAAATTTTGACTATCAAATTTTCTTGGTTGGGCACAATGGTAAATATCCAGGGTGGCGCCTGTGGCTCAGTGAGTAGAGCACTGGTTCCATATACCAAGGGTGGCAAGTTCAAATCTGGCCCCAGCTGAACTGCAACAAAAAATAGCCAGTCATCGTGGCGGGCGCCTGTAGTCCCAGCTACTCGGGAGGCTGTTGGAGGTTGCTGTGAACTGTGATGCCATAGCACTCTACTAAGGGTGATAAAGTCTCTGTCTCTACAAAATAATAATAATAATAAAATAAAATATCCAAAGAGTAAGGATTGGGGGAGTCCAAGTATAAGATCTCTTATTTTGTGGAGTGCAGATATACCGCCTTCTAACACTAACATGCTGGTTCATACTCAGAAGAAGAAGAGCTTATAAGGGGTGCCACAGAAACCAAAGAGTGGGTTGAGATTATCTATACAAGGCCTGGCAATTAAGTTCGCAAACTTGTTGTAGAAAAAGTGCTACAAAACTCACTACTGAATCTCACCGTGTTCACCTTTGAAGTATACTACTTGTGAATTTATGCACCAATGGCAACATCTAGTCCACCGTTCAAAGCAATTTTGGAACTCTTTGTGAAACAGCCATGAGAGCTATCATCATATTAGCCTTGGTCATCAAAATTTCTTCCTTTATCTCCGGGTAAAGAAACAAGTCACTGGGGAACAGATCAAATGAATAGGGAGGGTATTCCAATGCAGTTTTTGGTTTTGTTTACTGGCTAAAACTCCCTCACAGACAGTGGTTTGTGAGCTGGTGCATTGTGATGATGCAAGAATCATGAATTATTGGTGAAAAGTTTGGGTCATTTTAGTCTAACTTTTTCATGCAGCCATTGGAGCACCTTCAAGTAATAAACTTGGTTAACTGTTTGCCCATTTGTTACAAATTTATAGTGAATAATCCCTCTGACATCAAAAAAAGTGAGCAACATCGTTTTGACTCTTGATTTGGGCTGATGGAAGTTATTTGGTCATGAAGACCTGGCTGACTTCCATCTGATGCTTTCTTTTCAGGGTCAGACTGGTACACCCATGTTTCATCACCAGTGATAACAGTACCCCCAAACATCACCTCGTTTCTACAAAACGTCTTGGAAATTTTGGTTCTCTTTTGCTTTTATTTGTGAGCTCCTTCAGTACCATGCACCATTTTACAACACACCTTTCTAATGCCAAAATTTTCAGTTAAGATTTCAGTCTCTATTGACATTTACTTGGTCTGCTATATTTCTCATAGCCTATTGATTATTTTGATGCACAATTAGACAAATGTTTGCATGTTTTCATCATTTCTTCTCTTTAGGGGAAGCTCTGCCCTCTCTTCATCAGTGGCACTCTCCCCTCAGATGGATGTGTAATACACTTGTGCACTGACATTTCCTTCATGGAATTATCCCCATAAATTTGGACTAGCATGTCCCTGATTTCACTTTCAGTCTTGCCAGATTTGACAAGAAATTTAAAAATGTTCCTTGCTCTACTATTTAAGCTTCAACATTCTATCCACAGCCTGCAAAACCACAAAACAACAGTAATGACCACAATGCAGCAAGACACCTCCATACATACATAGACTCAACCGTGAGACTCTGATACACCAAGGTCAGGAAACCTTATAGAGCTGTTTGCACAGTGCTGCCAGCATAAGCCCACAGTGGCATGTTTTTGAACTTAATTGTCAGACCTCCTTACAGCAATGGTCAACAAGGTCACATCTAGTAAAGTAGCAGGAGAATTCCACATATCAGAAGCTGAGGAAAGCCTTAATAACCCTGTTCCCTGTCATAAAGTAATGCTTCCTGTTCTCTTGAAATTTGCAATGTGGTTGGAGAGACTGCACAGGAACAGAAGTACCTTCAGACAATGCAACCCAGAATTTGTGATACAGATTGAATAAGACAAATACCAAACATAAAAGCTCATTGTGAGGTGTGGAAGTTAGGAAAGGCTTTGTGATGCGGAGGAGACTTAACGTCGGGCTTGCAGACTTTAATAATGAAAAACTGAGTATATTCATGGAAAAAGTGTAAATGTGGTAGTGAAAAAGAGGACCAGAATTCTAAAGAGCTCACATTGACTCTCACGTTCTGCCTTTACCAGTTTCCTGAGTGTCAGAGCTGCTAATTATTTCCCAATCACCATGCTCAATTTATTTTTAGTTTTTAGCTGGGCACGTGGTTTCCTTGCCATATGTCTAAATTCTAGCTTATGGGTATAAGGAAAGTAGGGTGTAGAATTTTCAGGAAACTCTTAAATAGAGCCGTGTTCATTTCTCTCTCCTGGCTGGTTAAATGAGCACCTAGATGTTAAAACTCTGGGGACCATGAGGTGCCTCCAGAGCAGAAGCTGCTCACGAGCTTGGGCTGGAAATCTTTGTACCACGTGGTGGGGAACAAAACAAAACAAACTGTCTTTTGTTTCTGCTACAATTATCCTGTTCGTTTATTGTTATTGTTTTCCCTTAAATTTTGCTTTTTCTCCCTATTGCTCAACCTTTAGTGATATGTTCATGCATTACTTTACCTCTGTAGGCTAGAATAGTCTTAAAATGAGTGAGGTGAATTTATTTAGATATTTAAAATAATAGCTTTGTACTTCAGCCTTCTACATGCTTTTGCAAAGAATTTTTTGAAAATACATTTACTAATTGTGCCATGTCATAGATTGCATCGACATATCTTATATAAAATGTGAAAATTGGCCATCTATCCAGGTGCTTTCAAATGAATTATTTCTTTCTGAGAAAATATGTGATGATATGCATCACACTTAAAATGGAATATATTTTAGTAGGAATTAGAATAGAAAAATATTCCAATTCTATTCATTCATTAATCAAGCCAAAAATTCAATGGTTAATGACAATGTTGAAATTCCTGTGATTTTCTTTATAACTGGTAATTGACACCCATCAGGTCAACATTTCCCAAATCGTGTTTATTTGAATGCAAATCTTGATAAGAAATGAACAAAATATGCATACTGAGGCAAAATAATTGCTTTTACCATCCTTTTAAAATTGTAACATAATGCATGTAATTGTATATATTTGGGGGGTGCAATGTAAGGTTTTGATATAGTTATACATTGTGACATGATTCAATGGAGTTAATTATCCATATTTTCTTCTGACAGATTCACCAAACATGGTAGAATAGGAAACAAAACAAATGGATAAATAAGAACATTTATCTTTGTTTATTCTGTTATGTTTCCCACATGTTTGACCATAATAATATTCTTCATCAGAAGAAGGCTTGGGAAACATTCTAGATGTATTTTCCCAGACTTCTTTCATTGTATCTTGCTGCTTCTCTATTTAGGAGGTAAACAAAGCCCCAAGGTAAAAGATAAGTTAAAATCAGTTTGCTATTTCACAGCACATCCTACAAGAAAATTGTGCATAAGCCACAGATTGAGGTTCCCAGAGGAAAACAAGAATAATCCATGACACCATTTAGACAGCACATTTAATTTTGCCTCTTGGCTTGGTTGTGTTTCCTAGTGATGAAACTCAGATTTGCTTCAGAAGCACCATTACCATAAGCATCAGTCAGACATTTGACATGGGCCGTTGACTTTAAGCCTGTGGAGAGAGATTTTAAGAGGAGAACTTAGTGGTTGCTTCTAGGCATTTCTTTTTCAGGGACATAACACTTACAGTCATACATAGACATAAAAATCTTTATCTTGTTATATAAGTAGAAATAGAAGCAAAAGACTAACCTGAAAAAAAGTAAAAGACAAATAGAATACAAAAATAAGCAGTCAGAGGCCAGGTACACTGGCTCACGCCTGTAACCCCAACACTCTGGGAGGACAAGGTAGGTGGATGGCCTGAGTTCAGGAGTTTGAGACCAGCCTGAACAACAGTGAGACCCCCGTCTCTTACAAAAAAAAAAAAAATAGCCAGGTGTTGTGGCAGGCACCTATAGTCTCAGCTACTTAGGAGGCTGAGGCAAGAGAATCACTTGAGTCAAGAGTTTAAGGTTGTTGTGAGCCATGGTGCCACGGCACTCTACCCAGGGCGACAAAGTGAGACTCTGTCTAAAAAGAAAAAAAAAGTGGTCAGGGTTAGAAATACCTCAGTTTGGTACAGCAAAATTTATTTTTACTTTTAAATATTTTATCTACTAAGAAAACAGCAATCTCCCACAGGGACTAGGAGATGCTATGTGGTGGTTTTATACACTATTACTACAATAAAAGTCTCTCTTTTTCCTAATTGTAATGTGTCTAAAGATCCATTCTTTTGTCATTTCAGTTATTATATCTAATAAAACAAATTTTTTCTTTAATTTCTTTTTAGTATTTAAGAAAATATGTCTAAAGGCCAGGCGTGTTGGTTCAGTGTAATCCTAGCACTCTGGGAGGCTGAGACGGGTGGATTGCTTGAGCTCATGAGTTCGAGACCAGCCTGAGCAAAAGCAAGACCCCATCTCTACTATGAATAGAAAAATTGAGGCTAGAGAATCGCTGGAGCCCAAAATTTGGACGTTGCTGTGAACTATTACACCACGGCATTCTATCCAGGGCAACAGCTGGAGACTCTGTTTTAAAAAAAAAAGGTCTAAAGGCAATTTTTGCTATTTAAAACATGCCTTCAAATTTTGAATATAAAGGTAAGGAATGGAAAGAAAAATTGGTACAAATCAAGAATCATAAATCCATGAAGTTGTTTAGAGACCAACACACTTTGGTGAAAAGTGCCTTCAGAAATCAACACTGATATTTTTCCTCTGGAAATCGTAATACCTATTCAAAAACTGCAAAGGACCATGTTACAAACATGTGGATCTTGAATACACAAAACAGAGGGTAGGTTTCCATTTTATTCAATTGCTTTATGAATAGATTGATCAAACATCCAGTAAAGTTTTTGTTTTTTATTTTTATTTAATTTTCATTTGTAACTTTCATTATATATAATGAAGTACTAAGAACAGAATAGGAACATAATATTATTGTTATATTTACAGAAATGCAACCTTATTGTTATGTTTATAGAAATATAACAATGTAGAATTATTGATTCAAAACTGCTATTACTGAGGAAGGCCCAGAAATCAGTAAGTGGCAAATAAAATATGAAACGTTTCCTAGAATCAACTGGTCAACTTCATGTTCCAAAATATATGCACAGCCATGCATAGACGTGTTTGGCAATGATTAGTATTGATGTATGATGATAGGTTATAACATTGGATGTATTGTTATAGAGAATATCTATAGGAGA
>CAUYRH010158193.1:0-12981 GCA_963574655.1 Perodicticus potto | reverse complement strand
TTATTCTTAGTAAAGCATCACAAGAATGGAGAAGCATGAATCCCATGTACTCAAGTTTGATATGAGGACAATTAATGACAATTATTGACACGGTGGGGGTGAGGGAAGGGGAGAGCAGAGGGAGAAAGAATGAGGGAGGGGGGAAAGGAAGAGCAGAGAGAGGGAAGGAGCGAGGGGGGTGGGGTCTTGATGTGTGCCACACCTTTTGGGGGCAAAACACGATTGTAAGAGGGACTTTACCCAACAAATGCAATCAGTGTAACCACTTTCTTGTACCTTCAATGAATCCCCAACAATTAAAAAAAAAAAAGTAAATAACTCTTAAGGATTCCGATATAAATTCAATGCTTCTTTCAAAATGTTTTCATTTCTCGCATGTAAAGAGACGGAGAAAAATCATGCTATATGCTTGACTCTACTCATAAAATACACACGAAAGGTTTTCCACAGCACATTACTAGGCTTCAATTTCCCAGTAGATGTAATTTTGGGATTTTGTGTTAAAAAGCAGGGGCCGTTATGCTCCAGCAGAAAGGCCACTGATGCTTCTGATCACTTCTTTGGGGATAATAAATGATGGATTGGAGCACTGCCCAGCGCGGTGCAGATGAAATTCGCGGGCGGTGAACGCCACTGAACGGATTCTGCGCGTCTGGCCGGCCGTTCACCGCCAACTCTTCTCCCCTTGCACAGAGCTGTTCCTCAGCGACGAGGAGCTGAAGAGGCTGCACGAGTTCGAGGAGCAGTGCGTGCAGGAGCACTTCCGCGAGAAGGAGGACGAGCAGCTGTCGTCCAGCGACGAGCGCATCCGCGTGACCTGCGACAGGTGCATGCGCCGCCCCGCGCGCCCCCGGCGCCCGCCGCCCCGCGGGTTTGCGCGCCCCCGCGCCCTCCGCGCGCCCCCGCGTCCGCCGCCCCACGGGTTTGCGCGCCCCCGCGCCCTCCGCCGCCCCACGGGTTTGCGCGCCCCCGCGCCCTCCTTGCGCCCCGCTCGGGCCCCGCGCGGCCCCGCGCTCCCCCGCGCCCTCCTTGCGCCCCGCTCGGGCCCCGCGCCCCCCGCGCCCGCCGCCCCACGGGTTTGCGCGCCCCCGCGCCCTCCTTGCGCCCTGCTCGGGCCCCGCGCGGCCCCGCGCTCCCCCGCGCCCTCCTTGCGCCCCGCTCGGGCCCCGCGCCCCCCGCGCCCGCCGCCCCACGGGTTTGCGCGCTCCAGCGCCCCACGCTACTCCGGGCGCCAAAGAGCATTTGCACGTTCCCTTTGGGTTCTTGTGTTTATTTAAACTTTTGAGTTTTAACCTGTTTGCACCCCAAATATTAAGTTCCTAGGGGATGATCGTGTACTGTGCGAAGTGAATGACCACCTTCACTGCAAATATTCCCGCGCCCAGAAACACCCGATAGTTCCTTCCCCCTCACCCCTTCCCAAGTGGGGGGAATCACCACCACGTCCCGCGTTCAGAGGGGCCACCGAGAGCCGCCTTTCCGCCTCGTTCGGGCCCTTTGCCAAGCATGGCCTTCCCTTAGGGACAGCGGCCTGCTGCACCCACGCCAACTGTCCCGACCTCGCAGGGCACAGAGAAAGGCGCCCTCGGGAGCTCCCCGGGAAACAAGGGCAGTGGGGCAGAGAATGGGGAGTCTGTCCCCTATGAGGGTACAGACCTCTAAACTAGGGCAGGCTCTGTCGTTCAGACCCTCCACACCCAGCAAAACAGCGTAATCCACAGAGCAGCGCTTCATAAATGCAGAAGTGAATACAGGGGCACAGAAAGGAAGGCAGGTCGCAGAGGGACACAAAAGGGTGACATTTCCCAAACTGTATAGTCCTGCTCCACAGGGGGTTGACAGGAGAAGTAAACCTTCACTATCTGCATTTTTTATCACAGAAGGTTTGAGAAGCTCCATCACTCACCAACAGTAATCGAGGCTTGTTTAAGACCTGGACGATTGACGAATGCATTGTTCCGAAGGTCTAGCCCTGTGGTAGGGGGGTGCTCACAGAGGGCACACGCCTGCAAGGGTTCTAACCCCTCGTTCCACCCTCCAGGCCTCAGAATTAAAGTTTCATGCTACAAACACATGTGCATATTGAGAAATATAAAATAGCGTAGAACTTCACAAAAATATTTCAGCCAGCAATTCCTGATCAAGCACCAGCACAATAACAACAGAATTCACAGATAACCTTGAAGACTCCTGGGGGAATGCCAAGGAGATGCCCTTGGCAGCTGGAGGTCCCTGGCCCCTCTCCCCTCCTAGACTCATTCACCTTATAATCCAACCAAATCCAACCAGCCAAACTCAAGGATCACTTGCAGTATCTTTTGTCCTTACTAAAGCACACTTTAAACAAAACTTTGAAATACCTCTTGACATTTTAACAGTAATAGCTACACTTTCACAATATAAAAATTACGTCTTCATGAGAAAGATAAAGTGCCCCATGTAGATAATCTAAAATTTCCATTTTTTAGTTTGACATTAACTTGAATTTAATCCCGGCCAGTCATTTACAATGGAAATTGTGTTTTGTTTGCTTTCCCTCTCCCTTCTCCAACATTTTCTAGATGTTTGCCATTCTTGGACCAAGGCTCCAAGAATGTGGTTATCAGGTCACTACCAAATTGCATTTTTCCCTGGGGACTTTGTGCACACGTCACAGGAATGTAAGTGTGCAGGGCAGTAAAAACATGCTACTTCCTGTTTCCTTGGCTGCCATCCCAGGAATGATGGGGGAACATTCCTGCCCCTCTATTTCCCTTTCCTGGCCCAGTCTAGGCCAAGTCACAGGTGAATGTCCAGGACGGAAAGAGACAATGTTTAGGGAGAAGTGAGCTTTCCTTCTTCATAAACAGGACAGCCGAGGAGCAGGGAATAAGGTGGTAAGATGGAAAGGAAGGTACTTATTTCTGCCGAACTTGGAGCACCTGTGATTACTTTTAAACTCAAACAACTGAGTACTCACACGTTTCTGGCATTTCTTCAGTCTTCCTTTTATATTGGATTAGTTTTATTTTCTGCCTTACCATTTGCCGTTTGATGATTTTCCTGCTCTTCTCCCAGTGGGGTCTTCCCTGCACCCCTCAGACTCTAGGGCAGTGATTTTCAACCGGTGTCCCATGGTGATCCTGCTTAGGTGTGCCTCAAAAATTTTTAAAGATCACTAATTATTTTTGAAAGGAGTTCAAAGCACAGTAAGTATATTCTTTTTTTAACTCTTTTTTTGGATCAACATAATTTAAGTGAGCTGCAGAAGTCTGACTATAGGTCAAGAGTGCTGTGAGATTAAATAAAAAGGTTGAAAAACAATGCCCTAGGGTCTGGTTAGGAGAACATCAGTCCCTTCCTTGCCTCTCTGCAGCCTGGGTAGCTTTTCTGACCTGAGCCAGCAATTCCTGTGACTCAGCCTTACTGATGTGTTCGCAGGGGACGTGTTCGTTCCACTCCCCTGTGCATGATCCTTTCAGGGCCTGTGTGCTGGCATCACAGTTCAGCATGTTCAGCAAGACTGAAACTGGCCAATCATCATTGGCATCAGCTGGCACTGCTCTCGTCTTCACTAAGTCATCAAATTCCGTTTACTTCCCCCTGCGAATAAACCCTGGAACACCCACTTCTTTCCAGCTCTACCAGTGTACAGTGCAAGCTTCTGTCATCTTTGACCTCCGTTTCCACAGCTGCCCCCAAACTGAGCTCTCAGTATTCATTTTATTATACCCGAAGTGAGCGGAATAGAGAAATGCCAGCACACTGAGTCCAAATTAAGCAAGGGTCCTTTATTGATCAGCTGGGCCGAGAGCTGGCTCTCGCCTCAAAGTCTCTCGACCCCTAAAAGCAGGGGTAGAAACCTTTTATAAGAAGCTTTTGGGCTCGGTGCCTATAGCTCAAGTGGCTAAGGCGCCAGCCACATACACCAGAGCTGTTCAAATCCAGCCCCGGTCTGCCAAACAACAATGACAACTACTACCAAAAAATAGCTGGGCGTTGAGGCAGGCACCTGTACTACCAGCTGCTTGGGAAGCTAAGGCAAGAGAATCACTTAAGCCCAGGAGTTGGAGGTTGCTGTGAGCAGTGATGCCACAGCACTCTACCCAGGGCGACAGCTTGAGGCTCTGTCTAAAAGAAAGTAAAGAGCTTTCGGTAGGGGAGAGGGAGTCCTTAATGCAAGCCGAATTTGACAAGAGCCAACACCCACTCAGGTGAGTCCTTACACAGGGAAGCTGGGGTTTTGCAGTTATTACCAAACTCTTTCAGCTGAGCTTCCCGTCTTAAAGGGGGTGTGTTGAAAGCCCTTCGCAAGAAGGAGTTGGGGCATAATAATTTCTGCTCTTTCAATCCACATTGCACTGACTGACACCAGTGGGGCCTTGTACTCTTTCCCCACCATCTCCCCTTAAAAGCCCCCCAGTGGCCTCCCTGCTTTCAGACTTTCAAGGTTCTGTGCAATGCGGCATTAACCTGGGCGATCCTCTCCCTCAGGCTTCCAACTCCATTTCTTGGCCTTCTTTCATGTCCTCAGAACACAGGGCTTTTGCAAGTGCTGTTCCCTCTGTGATATACCCCACCCTCCCTGCTCAAATACCAATGCATTGTGGGAAAGTTCCCTGACCACCTTTCACCATAGACTATGTCAGGACTCTCAGACTGTAAGCTCCTTGAAGGCAGAGCCCTGTCTGGATGTTGACCATCATGACGTTCCCAGTGTCTGCATATCTCCATATCACAGGAGTGAGATTTATGAATGAACCACTGACTGAAAAATGTGAATACAAATTTCTCTCCTGTCCCCAATGAGTTCCTTCCTATAACATCAATAAGGAAATCAACTGTACTTCCTCTGGGTTCAAAATACTGCCTTTACTGTTAGGAATTAGGAGCAGACTCACAAAGCAAAGGATTGACCACCCGTAATTATCAGGAAGAATGGCAAGTGTCGGTATGGACACTTCTATGCTTGAAGGGATAGTAGCAGAGTGCCTACAGAGAGGGCTAGAGGGATGAGAACGTTTTGTAAATAACTTCCACTAGCACGTTCAAGGTAGCGCTTGTCAACCTAAATATTCTATTTTCATCTTGCCAGGAGAATAACTGGTAACATAAATCTTTGTCATTTGGAGCTTCAAGGCCATCTTTGTGTCTTCTGCAAATCCACCATTGAACACATCATTCTTTTTGCATCTGTTATCACAGGTTCACAGGTTAGGAGCAATTGGGTTGAAAATAATCTTTCCTGACAAAATTTTGTCAGGTTCAACTTCCTTTTCTCAAACAATAAGAATTATGCCATCTGCTGCTTTTTCCTTTTTTCCCATGGTTTCAAAGAAGCTTAGCACTGAATGTAATACTTGGAATATGAGGTGTACACCGCCTCCGCTTTACTTTTTATGTCTTCTATTCCATGTGCATATGTTTTATTTATGTTGGATGTTTTAAAATATGCAGGATATCCTAGCACACTGGGAGGCTGAGGCGGGTGGATAGCTTGAGCTCACAAGTTCGAGACCACCCTGAGCAAAAGCGAGACCCCCATCTCTCCTAAAAATAGAAAAACTGAGGCAAGAGGATTGCTTGAGCCCAAGAGATTGCCGTGAGCTATGACGCATGGCAACAGCTTGAGACTCTGTCTCAAACAAATAACATAAAATAAAATAAAATAAATAAGTAGGATGTAACTCATAAATCACATACTCTAAATGCAACTGACCTGTGCTTAAGAAACTATGGGTCTTAGACCAGCCAAACCTATAATGGTGTATTCTAGTTCCTCCTGTACCTTCTGAGTTAAGTGATTTCTGGTCAGACTTGTGGATTTGGTCTTAGATTTCCTGTAGGCTTCATGAGAAATCAGCAATTCATGGCTCTCAGATCTTTTAATTTGACATCCTCTTCCCATGTGACCTAACAGGAAGAGAAGATGCTGGTCATAGAGACCCTACCAAGAAGGAGAGAAGATAGAAACTAGAAAAGGAACTGAGAGATCATCTTGGGAAGGAGGTAGAGGGTTCCTTGGAGTAGAGAAGGTCATACAATGAGAAATACGCAGTGGTGGGACAGATGTCAGGGGCAGAGCCCATCTGAAGGCCTTCGTCTTATAAGTCAATAGGAGCAAGATTGCTCGGAGGGCGGGAAAGGGATAAGATTAAATGCTGGAGCTTTAATGTGCCCAGTAAATGACACGCTTGTTCTTCATCTGACATTGAGAGCCAATTCAGAGATAGATGCAGACATCGAGCAGATGGAAATAAAAGCATCAGCTTTAAGTTAACAAAAGTTATACTAGAGGGTGTGGCTCAGGTCTTGCCAAATACACACCCAGAATTAGGAATACCCACCAAGTCCCGGGCAGCAGTAGCCACCGTAGGCCTCCCTTCCCACAGGCAGAGTCACCTGCCCACTAAGCTTACCAGGAGAGAGAGAGACCAGTATGCCAGTGTCCTCTTCCCCAAACTGCAACCAGAAAAGCAGTCCTCCAATAAAGGGCTGGGGCGAGTCCAGGAGCATGTTAGTGGAAAGTCCTAGCACATAGAAAGAATGGAAATGGGAAAGGAATGGCCCCTCAACACACAGACTTGAAGCCAGTAGGGAGGATTTAAGTCAAGTGAGTTCTTTTTTAGGAGAGAAGTGCCAGCACAGGAGATAAGCAAGAGGTTGCTTGGCAGAAACAATGAAGACCCAGATGAAATTAGATGATATGACTTTGTATCTGACCATGTCAATGTGGCTCCGGTGACTATCATTGGTGACATGCTACAGCTCACAGGCAAGGATGCAAAAAGTAATCCATACATGGGGTATGGGTGCCTCAGGGGGCGCTGTGCTCCAGGGAACAGTCAGTGGGGATGCCATTTGTTTGCAAATGGCACCATACACATATTCTTTATCCTGTCCCAGCCCTGGAGTCCGGGTGGCCATAGGGTTAAAGGCCTGGCACTATTGTGTTGGAAGTCAAAGAAAGAGAACCTAGGATATTAATAAGAGCTTTGCTTAGTGGCAGACCACAGAATCTGGCCTAAATAAAAAATGAAATCTAGCCAGAAAAGGCTAATGATTTAGATGAAATGAATTCTAGACTCCCAGGTGGTCTGAAGCACAACCATGTGGGTGTATATAAATGAGACAGCACACAGCTAGAATCCCAGAGAGCTTAATATCCTGTTAGTAACTATTCAGTATACTAGTTATTACAAAGAATGAGAAAGCCAGAAGATTTAAGCCTCGAATCTTATTCTTTTATTATTAGTCTTCATTTACATATAAAAACTCTGCAAGTAAGCACAACAATTTTCTACTTTGTGTGTTTGCCCTATAATTACTAAAGGAGCCCCGGGTGAGGAAGTAGATGGAAACGAAAATAGCTGGATGTAAAATTTAACATGGATTAGACAACTTTAGGATCTATAGATCTGGAATAAAAATATAGGGTGGGAATAATCTTAGAACTCAAGGATAAAACACCACAGGATCTTGAAACACAGGTTTCTTCAAGTATGAACTAGACCGAGCTCTGCTAACATCACATTTTTTGTGTGTTAACCTTTAACTCTATCATTAAGGAAATGCTCCCGTATAATTTATGAGATGCCTTGCAGGTGGAGGGTGATTGTTTCCCATGAAAAAATGAGTACACATAAAACAAGTTTTAATGACTGGCTTACTACAGAACTCCAAATGTCTCAGCCCTATCCTTAGGAGAGACACGCAGAGACTCCTACCATTAAAATGTGAACTTGGACTTGATGTTTAATACACAAGAGTCAATGCAAAGTCCAACAAAAGTATACCATACATTGTCGGGGCGGGACTGACCAGGTCTTGGCCTGGTTTATCTATTGTCTGGACACAGACCGCTGTGCTGTCTTGCTCAGGATCAATTACCCTTAGGTGCCTGAGGGCTATTCCCCTTAGCAGAAGGAAGAGGGAAAGACAGTCTTTAAGGGAGAGAAACAGACTTAACAGGAGAGTAAATCTTAGTCTTCTTAGAGGGGCCTCGGGCAGTGGCCCTCCCAGCAGGAAGAGCAAGAGTCAGAGTGAGTGAGTCCGTGAAAGAATGCGTGCTCCCCACCTGACTTCTCCTGAGGCTACTTATCGGGGTGATCCCATGGCTATTTGCACCATAGGAGTAGATACTGCCAATCACTGATAGTTTCCTCTCGCGAGCTCTTGTGTTAGGGAGAGCCAAATCCCTTCCCCATGCCCTTATCACCAAGATGTCATATTACCGAGATGTTACAGGTGTTTCTTATAGTTACAGAGTGTTCTGAGCTTAACTCTCGCTTCTCCCTCCCACAAGCTATATGTTCTGCTATAATACATAGGGATTTTCTTAGAAGTTATTACACGAGGTACACAAATTCATATGTTGTATTATTATTTGGATGAAACAGCAAACACCATTTACAATTCCTTATCAAAAAATGTGCTTTTGTTAAACTATTTTAAGGCCGAGTAGCACCACAGTCCAAGTCAAATCTCCTTAGGAATAGACACCAAGATACAGAGGAGGTTCGCAGTGATGCCTCATACCTGAGAGTCGGGCTCCTGGACACCTGTGCAGGATTTACAGTTCAAGGAGCACTTTCATCGACACAGTTACATTTCAACCTCACAACACTTAGCACGTTACGACTATTATTATGACTATTTTATAAATCCCTCACCAGTGAGGAGGCCATGGAGTGCCCTCATCCCTAATATGAACTCGGGCATAGCTCAAAAGGAATGCCGAAGGTGACAACCTATGAATCAAGGTAGCCTTTGTTTCTTCTCCAAACTAATCAGACAAAAAGAGTCGTGATATATAATGTCAGTTAGTCCGGTACCATTATCTTTCACTTAGGTTTTTTGGGGGAGGCGGGGGGGTCACCTCAAGTAGATCCTTCACTTTCTTAATTTAAAAAACAAGCATGTATGTGTCTGTGTGTGCATGTGTGTGTCTGTGTGTGCATGTATGTGTATACGTGTGCGTGGGCTTGTGCATGTGCGGGCGTGTGTGCTTGTGTGTGTGTCTATCTACATATCTATGTGCCCCAGGTATGAAGACTGATTACGGCATCCAGGTGCATCCTTTTCACAGAAAAGCCCAAAGACCAATCAATGCTACTCTCTGAATCAAAGAGAAACAAGGTGTGGGGTGGTCAGCATGGCGCGGAGTGGTCAACATGGCTATTAGTCAAGACTGATCAAGCAAATTAGGTTCTGGGCTCCTCAGTGGCCACCGTAGCACATGTTAAGAGCAGGGCAGATACTGTCATAAAGCTAGTACAGTTTAAAAGTCTATTCAAAGTCAGGAGATTGATTTGAGCCCACCCAGTTCGTAAGATTTCATTTGTTTCCAGTTTCCTTAGTTACAAAAGAATGGTGAAGGGTGGCCCTCAGGAACTGTTCCTCAGGCCTACCAGTCCACAAACCACGGGTGTGGTGTTTATACAAGTGGCTTCAGTGCCCTTTTCAAAACTATTTCTAAATGGGAGAATTTTTGCTGTGAAGTCAAGGCTACCTATAATGTGTAAAATAAAAACCTAGTGAAAACACTTATATGGCCTACAAGTAAATCCAAACACAGAAATACTCACAGAAGCAAGGAAGAGAAATCTGATCATAAATCTTCACCAACTTGTGCAAGAAAGTTCACTTTGAATCACAAAAGTATCCATCATCCAAAGAAAATAGTCTCTTTGAGCTGAATACTTGTCATATGAGAAAAAACAGTTATAAGTGGTTTGGCCACATGGTTTGAAATATTTGAAAGAGAGTATTGACATATTTGGTTAAACAAATATAATTTTGAAAACCCTGTAATAATCAACACAGCCCTGTCAATTGGCTGAGTTCCCTGACATCACTAGGATGGCTTTCATTTATCTGATTCTTCCACAAACATTAGGGGTAACTGCAAGTTCTCAAACAGGTGTTCTCACACTGGGGTCATCACATGCCTGAGCATTTGGGGCTCTCAAGTCCTATGAGAATTTTACTTTTTCATTTTGAACTCACAGCAAGTGTAGGGGTGAAGAACAAGATGAGGCAGGAAGGGTGGATGGGGACAGATTCCTAAGTGTTTGAAACTGCATAAGGAACAGAAATCTTTGTAGGAGGAGGTTAAGGGCTGTTGTGGAATTGAAAGGGAAGATGTAAAGCTGTGTTTACACAGCACTTTACAGACTAGGGGAAAGCGTCAAGTCCATAGCATGGAATAGGGTTACCAACGCAGATTACTTGGTTTTCCTTTAACACTCTTTCATACTCAAAACTACAACGAAGTTTGGTTTTTACCTTAAGTGTGATTGGTCAGCTGCTACTGTTTTTAAGCAGGGAGTGACATGATTGTGTGTCTGTATTATCTTTTTGGATCAGAGTGAGAAGACGTTGCAGGCAGAGAGGTTATTCCTTACAACTAACTATTTTTGCTTTTCAGCTTAGGGTACCAATGAGGTCATATATCTTGCAATGAAATGATTCTTTGACCCCATCTGTTTATTCTAAGAATAGCTTTTCCCTCTTGCTATTGTCTCCCTGCCTTTCTTGGGCCAGATGCAGGAGGTCCAGTGACACGGTGAAGTCCCTCCGTGCTGCATCAAATGGCAAGAGGGCAAAGCCAACTGTCAGTTTGCTCTCTCCTCTGTGTCCTCCTGTCACTTGGCCCTGGAAGTAAGTGCAACTGTGGATGTATGGGGCAGAGAGGATTGCCTAAAATGTCAGATTTCTGGCCGAAGGATAGCAAAAGGGAGCTCCAGGGAACTGGAAATGTCTAGGAGGCTATAAGAGGGAGGAACTTGGGAAAGTGACACCACAACGTTATGAACTCCAAGCTCATCCTCCAGCTGTGTGGGGGGGGGCAGGGGGCTCCTGCTCCTCATTCCCATTGCCAAGGCATTGAGCAGGATGACATCAATGGAAAATGGTAAAGAACTCTGGAATTCTGTTCCTACATAAAAGCAACAGCAAAGCTAGCAAGAAAAAAAAAAACTATCTGGCTCGGCGCCTGTGGCTCAACAGGTTAAGGCGCCAGCCACGTACACCTGAGCTGGCGGGTTCGAATCTAGCCTGGGCCCGCCAAACAACAATGACAGCTGCAACCAAAAAAAAAAAAAAAACGGCTGGGCGTTGTGACGGACGCCTGTAGTCCCAGTTACTTGGGAGGCAGAGGCAGGAGACTCGCTTGAGCCCAGGAATTGGAGGTTGCTGTGAGCCACGATGCCACGGCACTCTCTCTAGAGTGACAGCTTGAGGCTCTGTCTCAAAAAAAAAAAAAAAAAACTGTCAAAAATCTACATTTTTAGAACTCTAGGAATTAAGCAAAATGGATTGTGGCAACCTGGGACATGCTCACTTAAGAAAAATGGCTGAATCTTGATAAGAAACGTGGATTTGGACCATTTTAATTTGCCCCATCCCCTGCTCTCCAGAGCAGTGGCAGACTTGGAAATTAACAACCTGCATCCCCAGCATCAGAATAAGCAGAATTTCATATGCAAAGAAATATACTTATTTGTTTTGTCTTATCTGATAGCTCCTTGAAAGACTTGGCTCAAAAGGCTCATCTTTTTTTCTTCTGACTTGGAACAGGCCCAGTGCTAAAGCTCCTAATTAGAAGGTGTGGACAAAGAGTTGTCAAAAACATTTACAGGCAAATATGTCAGTCCCTGCTCCCTGAGATAATGGATGACAGTCCAGGCAAAGCCCAGGAGAAAGGCTAACATCTATAAGAACTTTGAAAAGCCCTGACACATTCCTGAAAATCTGGAAGGCTGTGTGCATGCATAGGACTGTGTGTGCACTCAGGGAAGACCTGAGGGACTGTACGCTGGCATTTCTGGCTGATCTCGAGGCACTATGCAAGCAGGAAGTGAGAGCTAAGGCAGAGACGCAAACTGCGTGAGTGTTGGAAATGTACCTCTATACGTGCAGAGCTTCTCAGGAAAGATGCGCAGATTTTTTTGGTTCCGGAAGTTTACAGAAATTTCTTTCTAAGTATTAAATGACCATTAACAGGACATGGACTTCATTGATCACATTACAAAGAAAACAGACTTTACAGAATGATTCCAGAAAAATCGCTAAATGAACAACAGCTACTATGATAAGCAACAGCAACAACCAATCTGGAGAGGAGAATTTGGTTTCTAAAGCAGCCACATTATAATATTCAGAATGTCCAGTTTTAAATTAAAAAAAAAATACTAAAGCATGCAAAGAAGCAAGAAACTATGGCCCACACATAGGAAAGAGAGCAATCACTGGTACTGTCAAAGGGACATTAGACAGGTTAGACATTTAACAAAGACTTTAACTAAATTATTTTAACTATTTTAAATATATTCAAAGAGCTAAAGGAAATCATCTGTGAATAATGAGTTTTGGGGGAAAAAATGAAAAGTATAAGAATGATGTCTCACTAAACAGAGCCGATCAATAAAGATATAGAAAGTTTTTTCGTTTAAAAGAATCAAACAGGGTGGCACCTCTGGCTCAGTGAGTAGGGCGCCAGCCGAGGGTGGTGGGTTCAAACTCAGTCCCGGTCAAACTGCAACAAACAAACAGTTGGGCGTTGTGGCGGGCGCCTATAGTCCCAGTTGGTCGGGAGGCTGAGACAAGAGAATTGCTTAAGCTCAGGAGTCAGCGGTTGCTGTGAGCTCTAATGCCACCGCACTCTACCGAGGGCGACAAAGTGAGACTCTGTCTAAAAAAAAAGAAAAAAAAAGAACCAAATAGGCGTGGTGCCCATAGCACAGTGGTTATGGCTGCAGCCACATACACGAAAGTTGGCAGGCTCAAACCTGGCCCATGCCAGCTAACAAATAATGACAACTGCAACAAAAAATAGCCGGGCATTGTACCAAGTGCCTGTAGTCCCAGCTACTTGGGAGGGTAAGGCAAGAGAATCGCTGAGGTTGTTGTGAGCTGTGATGCCATAACACTCTTCTGAGGGCAACATAGGGAGACTCTGTCTCAAAAAAAATTTTTTTTAATAAATAAAATAAAAGAACC